>VCJE01002977.1:831-12496 GCA_024140265.1 Backusella liffmaniae | reverse complement strand
ATCAGCATTTACTTTAAGATAGATAATACATTTCATTTATTATATTTGATTATTATTATAACAATATCAATGGCATAATCATAAATGAATACTCTGCATTCCACATACCTTTTATGGAAGATGTTTCAGACATGTCTGAGAAGATTCCAGAATATATTATTTCTATTCGGGGTTTGATAAAGAGATCCAATCTCTTTAGCTAGATCCTGAAGAAAGTACTGGATCCTTCATCCTCTAGTAAATTGCTCTATCATTGGTTTTCATAAAATATGATTATTCATCATATTCCTTCCACGTCTTTCTATATCATTATATCCCCCGCTTCCCAAAAACTATAAAAGCTCTGTATTTTTCCCATTGTAAAGAATCAGACTTTTTCTGAAAAAATAACTTTGAAATAATAAAGACCCTGATTGAGTTATCACGACTTATCGTCTTTGTTAATTGTTATATTATATATTATACTTACCTGCACAACAGATACTGAAAAATAATAAAAAAAGAACATGTGTTTTTAATTGAGTGTTTTAATGTCACAATAAATTCAATAATGTACGTCTTACTTGGTAATTTTAGGTGCAAAAAAAGTAATTGACCTTTTCACTTTAGAAAAACGTAACACTTTAATAAGCTACTGTTTACTTTTATTTTTGGGTATAAACACGATACACGAAGACTAAAATTTGGTCATGATTGTGTGAGATATTGTGGCAATGCTTAAAAAGAAAGAGAGACAGTTCTGCTTGCAATAATAATTATCTAGTATTATTCGCTATACATGAATCTAAGTAAGAATACTATTTTCATTATTAATTCTACAAAAAAAAAGCAATTCAAATAGAAAAGTATAGTTTATATTGATGAATACCATATTTTGGTGAATGGATAAATACACTGAAATAAACCATGATGAAAATGACTTGAATTATTTGGAATTAATGTGGCAATCATTGTGCCTTTCACTACAAATTAAATTTGAGTACTATCGTTCAAAAAGCAAAGGATCCAACTCGAGCCAGCATGTTTGTAACAATTCAGTAACAGAAAGTAGAGAATGAAAAAGATAAACAAGTTTCGTTTGTTTATCGTGCAGAAAGGAGTCACATTCTTTCCTGGTTATTTTGAGCAACAGCATGTTATTTTCTCTTTATTTTTGTAGGATAAAAACGGAAAAAAGGAAAAATCTAAAAGAATTATAGCTTCATCACCCATTCCATAATTGTTTTCGCTTTTATTAACACTAGTGATGGGTTGGAATGCATTCAATTTCATACATGTGAACTCACTACTGGATCATAGATGGATAGAAAATGGGCACACTCCATTTATAATATGTTGTTGACCTACAACAGAGGTAATAATATTAAAGGGGAGAACGATGGTTTGATTATTTTATGCAGCAGCATTTTATTTTCCCATTCGCTTATCAAACCATTGTTTTCTTCCTTAATATTATTGACTATAATTACCTTTTTTGAACATCAACAACATTATATAAGGAGTGTGTTCATTTTCTATCTACCAATGATCCAGTAGCTACACATAAATGTATGGGATTGTTAGCATCCAATCTATTAGTAGCATTATTTGAAGTAAAAACAAGTATGTAACAGGTATAAATCAAGTGATAAAACTATAGAAATAAAGAAGAGATAAATTTATATTTAAAAAACTTGGGCCTAGATATTACATTAACATCACTCTTATTTAATATGAAGTGAAAAATATAGTGCATGAAACGATATCCATTTTTTTTTAAAGATTTGTCAACAACTGGATATTAGATCGTAATTTAGCATTCTCACAAAATATCGCTTCATCCATGTGGGTATCTTGTATGCAAGGCATCCGAAAATTTAAAACCACCTTTCAATTTATCAAGTATGGGACGAGTAGGATTAGGCATTTATGTTGTCTAAAAAGTGGAGTTTACTGTAAAAGATAACGAAAAGTCATGCATTTACAGTTTTTAATTAACAAATTAAATAGTAGTGATGTCAAAAAATGTATTAGTTGCTGATAACTCTGCTATAATTTTCTTAATTCCACTACTCACACTGATGCCTATCATTGTGATATGACATACAAGAGTAACATTAATGATATAATACTTGAGTTATATATACTCTATTTTGTATTAAAAAATATGCAATAAACCGACGTCATGGTAATAGCCATGGTAAAAAAAAAAAAAGAGGGGAGGGGGCTCTACATGTTCTACATAAGCTGAATACATCATCACCAATTTGATAAAAATTAAATACGCTAAATAATCGTTTACGGGTATAAATAGCAGATTAATGGACACCAAGAATATCAAAAGCAGTCATTATGAAAGCATGCTTATTTCCACTTTGATTTTAGCATCTTGTTTAAAAATAGGCATTGCAACTGCACTTTATATTCATTTTTATTCAACACACGATGTTTTAATTGATATTTGGAAAACCCTTTTCAAATACACAAAACTATTCGGAGTTGATATAACTGTGGCTGGCTCCAATCACATCGTATTAATCAAAGGTGCTTTTTTAAAACAAGGGAGTTTTATTAATGTTTATGTCAAGTTTTCTGATCCTACCGAAACATGTCAAAAAAAAAAGTGAAAAGGGGGATGCATTCCCTATTCTTTATCGGTGTTTTTAGAGCAAATTTAGGAGTAAATATACAACAAAAAAATATTCCTTTGTACATGATGTTCCAGCATGAACGATAGCCTTTTTGACTTCTTTTTATAATAGCAATACCAACGAGCTTATTAAAACAGTAAATGCATAAAAATCAGACATATGATGTGCAGTATTGCAGTGTTAAATACTATTGAGGGATTTTGATCGTTAATAAAAAACAAAATCGAAGCGCTCTAGTATTTTAAGAAAAGGAGGTGCTGTCCTCTAGAATAGTGGAGGCATACAATCAAATTGAACTATAGTTTGATCAAGTAAACTAAATAACCAAAACGTCATAGTCCCTATTCGTGGATTTATGAATGCATGAATCTAGACGATCTACTAATACAAAAAGCCAAGAGGTATTATACTTCTTAAAGGGAAATGTTTGTTACTCCAGCATTATTTTAGCTCTGAATAGCATCAAATTAATATAAAGATATTTTATTTTTGAGTAGCAACCACTCCTTATCTTTGGTAACGCCAAATGTTTCTACATTCGGTAAATATAAATATATAGTTCGTGGGGTCCTTTCACATTTCAACAGTTGGCTCGGGTCTCCAAAGATATTCATGTTATTAAAATATAAAATTACCTTTATTACTCTAAATGGCAAGTCGCATCATCTTTCCCAGGTGCTTTGATATGTAGAAAATAGATCAAGTTTCATTTTAAAATGTCCAGCTTTTTTTTTTTTGGTCTGTTTTCTAAATATAAACTCGACTCTATAGCCACCCCTTACACTCCCTGCTTCTTTTTCTTTTTCTTTTGAAGGCGTGTGAATATAGCCATCGTAATAGAATATGAATATATACTAATTTATTTCAGCTGGCTCTATTTTTATTTATTAATAACAATCAAGTGGAGTTAAAAAAAAGTCTAGATAATTGTACGCGCATGGACTAAAATAACTTTGAGATGATCTTATTCACCAAAAAAGGCTTGGTCGCGGAGTCAATAATCATGGATTTTTTTAAGGAGGACGATCTTGCAAATGAAAAGTATAAAGTTACTTAAATCAAACCCCTTTTTCTATCTTTTTCTTTCTTTTTTTTTCTGCTTCTTTCGTTAATTTATAATTTGTACACTTTACTTCCAAAACTTTACTTATCTTGACTTATACAACTCGCCATGAGCTCACCGACAAGCACAAGATCGGGTGGTACCATTCGTAAAGGTCCTACTTTAAGAGGAGGCAGGTATAGACCTGCCATTGGTAGGTCTATCCGTGTCACCAAAAAATCTGACACCGAGTCAGACGATGAAGAAACAACAGGCCTGACACATTATGAAGCAACCAACTCTTCTGATTACAATCTGGGAGAGAGAGACAGTCTGGAACAAGTCACCATTCATAACGAGAAGCTCGAGACAGACGCAGATGGTAAACCGACTTATCATCATGGAGAAGAAACTTTTGGCGATCTTTTGGCCCATCCCATTCAAGAATATTCTGCTCATAAGAAAAGAAAAAGTGAATATGAAAAAAACGTGAAGCGATGGTCAAGGACAAACACAGAGGGATCAACTGTCCTTCGATCCATTGACAGATCGCCTAGGTAATTATAAAGTGATTACCATATAGAGAAAAATATGAACTAAATTTCTATTCCCTTTTACTGCGCAAAAAAAGTGAGCATGTTGAATACATACTTGGTAAAATGCAACATATTAATAAACTTTAGTATGAAAATGTAGCTGACACCTATTTATAGTGGTCCACTTCAAACAGCTGAAAGGTAACCAGGCGTTCGCTTTGGATCACACAACAGCTGAAGATTTTTGCAAAAGGGTAAATTTTTCTATTTTAAAAAAAATAAATAAAAAAATCCAACAATATCGAGTTAACCTTTATTTAGTTAAAATTGACCCAAAATGAAAGAATCCGATTCAATGGTGTGCATGATACAGATGGGTTGACTGCTTTTCTTTACAAGATTAAGCGCGACTTTTCTATCAAAATCCATCACAAAACCGAATATGCAAAAGAGAATCACCTTGAAGCAGGCATAGAGCTGAATCCACATCATCATACCATCAAGTTTAACGATAACACATATATTGAGTTTAAACCAAAGCACCATCACGAAGTGATTTTACCACTCGAAGCAAGAAGAAGACCCTTTTTTCAGTAAGTATATATATATTGCATATGGGAAGGTGAGGGGAGAATTAACAAACTACATAGACATCCAGAACCAGATCTTAGTGCTGATATTGGCGAGGAGAAAGCGGCCTCTTGGTTGGAGCTTTTTTATGATTTATTCTTTGTTGCAACGTTGACTCAGTTTACACACTCTCATCACATTATGAACTGGGAATCATTAGGTTTATATGCACAGTGGTTTATTATCACTTGGTGGGCTTGGTGTGCTAGTTCTTTGTAAGTATTTTTCTATTATTAAAATGTTTTGATCCCCCCTTATTCTAATTATTTGTTTTACCAGGTATACTGCAAGATTCGACACGTGAGTATTTGTGTTTCATTTTTTTTTCTTTGTATTCATGTTTTATGGGTTTTATTTATTTATACAGAGACGATGTCGTACATCACATTTATAAGTTAATTGAAATGTGTGCAGTGAGTAAGTAAAAAAAAAAAATTAAAAATTAGAAATATAAATTAAGTGTGGATGATGCTAAATATAGAATTAAAATAGTTGGAATGGCTGGTTCATCCGAATACTTTCTCAACTCTTCAGGTTATGTATATGGCTATATGACCTTAAAAGGTGTACTTGTTATCGAATATCTTATTGGTAAGTTTATCTATTTTCCAATGTTTATAAACAAAGTTGCTTATTTATTTGTTTTATTTTAGTCTTTATTGTTGCAATCAAGGCTAGATCAAAATCTCGTATTGCTCTTGCATTTTATGTAGGAGCTAATTTGTTGTCAATTGCATTGTGGGGAACTTCTCTTATTATACTTGAAAAAAACACACATCGTATTCTTTGGTTCTTGGGTGTGCTTTCGGAAGTATTGGTCAATATTATTGTAAGAGGAGATAAAACATTGTCATGGGCTGCCAGTCACTTGGCTGAACGTTTGGGTCTACTTACATTAATTGTTCTTGGTAAGTTTAAATTTGTTTATTTTTATACTTGTATGCAGTAAATAACCATGTGTTTGTCAGGTGAGAATTTGATGGGTTTAGTCAGCCTTGTCTCCATTTCAGGAACAAGCCTGATCATTGTGTAAGTATTATTGAAGAAGTGGTGTAAATCAACTGCTAATGTTTCGATTACATTTCACCTAGTGTTTCCAACTTTATGGCGGTTGTTATTATTTTCGGCTTCTTTTTCATGTACTTTGAGGATTTCAACAAAGAGGTAAGCGACGGTTGATTGTTTTACTTTGAAGGTGACTTTAACGTATCGGCGTTCCTCTAGATTTTCCTTCATAACAAATATCACCAAGTCTGGGTTTACCTCCATTTCCCACTTCATCTCTGTCAAGTTGCTTTTGGTATAGCACTTATTGATACGTAAGTACACACAGCTTGGAATGGGAACGGGAAATTAGATAAATTTACTGATATTTGTTTTCTATATTTAGATTGAAGCTTTATCGACAACAGATGCTATTAGATCACAAAATCCCAGACGAAAGTTCAGAAACAAGCAGTGGTCATGAATCCACCACTAGCACTGAGGGATCTCATGGAACTGCCACTGAGTCAGCTAGTGGAAGTGAAGGAACTGGCACCAGTAGCGCAGAAACTGCCCATGCTAGTGGAACAAGTGAGGGTGCCGCTTCAAGTGAAGCATCACATGAACCATCAGCTAGAAAACTTGCCAAGCGTGCTATTGAATCCATTCATCCCAACGAGAGTGAATATAGACCTGCCGAAACCTCACTCAAGTTACTTGATGAGCCCTTTGATGTAGAGAGTAAAGGTTACTTGGCCTTGGGGCAATATATAGTGAGCTCAGCAACAGTTGCCGCCATTGGTTTGATCTCATCAGAGCTGAATACTATTGGTACAAGTTCCCACCTTACGCGTCGATCAGCTTCTGCCGAATCAGGAGGCGAATTAGCCGATTTATCTGAGGAGGAAAAAATATTCGTTTATAAAACTTTCTTAATATTCGGTGGTATCATTTTAGTAATCAACTCTTTAATCAAAACATTAAATACAAAGTTATCAGGTAAGATATATAAACCACATTTATAACAAATACTTATCTCTATCAATACTATTTTCTTAGACATTTATGGTAAAATTATCATTGCCTCTAGAGTTATAAACGCAATCGTACTTTGGTCCATGTGCGCTCTTCCATTTGCAAAGCTGGATGCTATTGTTCTCTTGTGTACGATGTTAGGGTCCTTAGTTTTCCAAGGTAACTTTTTTAATACCAAGTAATTTATTTGCATTTATTAATATTTTATATTTTATTTATTTTAGCGGCTGTTGATCTTTTAGATTAAATATAAACCATATACCATAAACTGTACCATTACCATCATATATAGAATACTTTCTTTTTTTCTCTCTTCATTCACCCTCTCCACATTCGGCTCAGGATAAATGTTTCACGTTTAATGACGTAAAGAAACAAAAACCTTAAGCCAAAAAAAAAAAGATTAAGAATTATAAAAATACATTACTTTTTTTTAACCTTTATCGTGTCTGCTTTTTTTATTTTGAGCTTGCTAATTTAATTATGTCATTGATTTAGCAATGGTTGTTGACATAAATTGTATCTTTTATTCTATTTTCAACTTGTAAGGTTTGCTTCTTTTTTCTTTTTTTCTTGTCGCTACCCCAACCTTTTTTTCCCTTTTCTCAGTAACAAACTTGACCAATGAATCAGGAAATACAATTTCGCCGATATAAAAAAAAAATGAAAATATAAACACAAATTTTGACAGGTTCACATCTTTAAAATCACTCTTTTATTCTCTTTTTTCAAAACACAACATAAAACATGGTCAAAGTCACAGTCTGTGGTGCTGCCGGTGGCATCGGTCAGCCTTTATCGCTTTTATTAAAACAATCCAATTTAATCACCCATCTCGCTCTTTATGACATTGTAAATGCACATGGTGTTGCGGCTGATTTAAGGTAAGGAAATCTAATTCCAACCCACAATATCATCTCATCCATTTTCTCTAGTCACATTGATACAATCAGTACTGTTACAGGCCACGTTGGCCCAACACAACTTGAAGAAGCCATTAAGGACGCTGATATAGGTAATGATGAAACAATCGAAAAAGAGATATAGAATATTGACGAAATTTTTTCGAAATTCAGTTGTTATTCCAGCCGGTGTACCCAGAAAACCTGGCATGTCCCGAGACGATCTTTTCAAAATCAATGCTGGTATTGTGAGAGACCTTGCAGTTGCTGCAGCCAATTATGCGCCCAAAGCCATGATGTGTATCATTTCCAACCCTGTCAATTCCACTGTACCCATTGTCACTGAAGTGTTCAAGGAATACAATGTCTATGATCCTCGCAGAATCTTTGGCGTGACTACACTCGACCTTGTGCGCTCTTCCACATTTCTATCACAGCTGATTGGCACCAGCCCCAGACAAGTCAATGTGCCTGTTATTGGTGGCCATAGGTATAGTAGAGAAAAAAAAAAAAAGTTCTATAAGCTCAACTAAATATGTGTTGTAGTGGTGTCACGATTTTACCATTGTTGTCTCAGGTGCCTGGTACCGAAAAGTTGAGCCAGGAACAAATCGAACAACTTACCAATCGCATCCAATTTGCGGGCGATGAGGTAGTCAAAGCAAAGGAAGGTGCTGGCAGCGCCACCCTTTCCATGGCCTATGCCGGTGCAAGATTTTGTCTCAATTTAGTCGAGTCGGCCTTCAATGGGACATCTCGTATTGAATGCGCTTATATCAATCTCAGCGCTGATGCTGAAGGTGCAAGCACAGTGAAGCGTTTGGCTCAGGATGTTGACTATTTCTCTGTGCCCATTGAATTTGGTCCGGAAGGCGTTAAACGCATCTTGCCTATCGGCAAATTATCCAAATATGAGTGTGGTCTTTTGGCAGACGCCGTTTCCGAATTGAAGAACAGTATCGTCAAAGGAACTGCCTTTATTACTGATGACTCCAAATTGTAAATCATTTATAGACTTCACCTCATTCATTGTATATATAAATATAACTTTTTTCGTTTATACTATTTCGTAAATAAAAACCTATTTATTTTGTCTTGCCATTAATTTAAGCAACACTCTTGTTTCTTAGAGGTTACCATTATCGAGTGTATTATGGGAGAGATATGATAATATCAGAAAAAAATGATGTGTTAGTTGGTTACATGATTTTAGTCCAAGATCTACAAAACCCAGTAGAAAATGCCCAACATGGGTATGTCATTATGCATACACATGCATTTTTTTTTTGTAAGACTGTTTTAATTGTAATTGTATTATTGAAGTATTTAAACATGAAAATATATAAAGGGGAACGAGAAAAAAAGACAGATAAAATTGATTTTCTGATTTTTTTTTTCTTATATTGAGGGTGGTGGAAATAAAAAAAAAAGTTACAGATGATCTATTTACAGAAAATATTTTCACACAAACAAATTATTAGCTTCTCTTTAGCAAGGTTAAAACTGCAGCAGCCTCCACTGCATCAACACCTGCTGACATGGCAAATGATGCATCTGTAAAACTTATTTGATCTACAATAGAGACTGTGTGTCTGCGTCTGTCCAATAGAGGAGGTGAAGCCTCTGAAAGTTCAAGCGGGCTATACGCATCCGATACCGAGTGAGATGAACTGGACCAGCTCTCGCTCTGTTTTTCTGGTATCGCATATTCTTGTTCAAAGTAGTCGTGTTTGAGACGTTTATCTTTTTTAGTGCTAGATATACTCTTTTTACGCTTTTTATCACCCTTTTTTTCCTTTGTTTCTTCATTGTTATTACAGAGGATCTTTCCATGCTTCCACTTGACACCGCAGGCATTACAGAGCGTTCCCGCACCCTGAGGACCTCGACGCCACATTGGAGTACTCTTTGATCCACAATATAAACATTTCTTGGTTTGGTTTTGGTTGGATTTTGCCTTGGTAATTGGCATAGGTTGTGCGAAATTTTCCATCTTTTCTTCTAATTGATTTATATTGGTTATTGCCATCTTGAAAAAATGTAGTAGTATCTTACCTTTATCGTCCAAGTCTTCCTCGCTACTCCAACTATCTACATATTGTCTATGTGATAAACCCGCAGACAATGACGGCGAACCCACCTTGACCTGGTTTGACATATGATGTGTATGCACTTTCATCTACACGTTTGAAGTGAAGGAAGAGAGTACAGAGGGGAAAGTTTAGTCAGTGGATGAGTGATCTCTTTGTGGTACAAACCAATTCCATCATCCTTCCATAAGCAGATTCAAACTCAGATACTGTCTGCTTCAGGCCAACATAAAGGGACTTGGACACACCTGTAAGTGATAAGTTAATGACGTGACAATCAGATGTTTGTCGAGTCGAGACTGCAGGATCTGTAAAGCGACGTTGAGGGAATCGCCCCTGGGTCGCATTACTGCTGTTAGCAAATCCATCCATGCGAGATGATCTATCACTGATTACAGATGCGCCTTCTCTTGGCAGATGAAACGAAACAATGATCTTTTTTTTTTTTTTTAAAAAAAAGAACGAAATTCGTCGAAATGATAGTTTAATGACATGTTACTCGCCCAAGGTCACTCTGCAATTTACCTGTAACAAGTTGGCATCGTTTAGTGCTTCTACGATGGCCTGTTGCGGGAAAAGGTAATAAGTGGCCGGTAATAACTGTCGGTGCGATTCTAAACAAAAGACGACATCATAGAGAATGACTTGGCCATGTTTGTGTTTTTTCGGAGGAGGCATAATTTCTTCATTGGCTTGGATCGACTCGTCTACAAGCTCGAATTCGGCCAGTTCAAAGAATGATGCATGGGTAAATGCAGATTCTAATTTGACTGATGCTTCGCCCAAGAAGCGAGATTGGACACGATGAGACTGCCCTTCAACTACTACATCGCCAAACTTGGCTGGTAGTGGGTAGACCTGAAAGACCTGTTCAATCCAATGCCTATTGAAATATTCACAAAAGCCCATTCGGGGAACACTCGAGTTGAATATTCCTACTCACTTTCAACTTGTTTTAACCGCTCTTAATCCTACCTTGCGGTGCTGATCACTGTTTCACTATTAGCTCTCGTTCGAATTGTAGACATCAGAGATGGATGTAAATGTAACGATCAATCTTGGGTAGTAAAGAAATATAAAGCTAGAAACGAGATAAGTGAAGTTTTAAAAATACAATAGAATTAAAACTCCGTAGTGCCTGTAGGACAATGATACCACCTTGTTTCTGTTTTTTTTTTCAAAAAAAACAGGTACTCTTTCATTGACAGTGAAGGCTGTTTTGGATTGGCTTACGAGCCCTTTGGAAAGGAGTGAACAAGATGTATATATTCTAGAACAAAAGACAACAGGTAATCATTATCACAACCCGCGATGAGTATGATAATTTAAAACCTGCACATTTGGAGGAAATAAAACAGAAATAAACCTCACTTGAATGTTTATTTCAAACCGCTGCTATCGACAGCTTGTAGGAAGTGACAATACAGCATTTTACAAAACTGTGTGTTAAAGACAATAGTAAGACTTGTGTTAAGCGTCCTAGTGTGAAATAAACATCTGACCAAAAAAAAAAAAAAGGTTGGTTTTTATAGACAACACAAACATCGTATGTAGCCTAACTGTTGAAACCTTTCAGGTCATACTCAACTTTGTCATTTGCGTCACTAGTTGAATTCAAAGTGAGTGTGGGACAGAATCAGGTCCAAGACGATCTTTTTGCTATTTATAAATCCGATATGGTTCTTCGTACGATTATGATTGGTATAATCAGGAACAAATGTTTAGAAAAGAAAATACATGATAAAGAGCAAAAGTGTAAAAAAAGGCTATTGAGTGAAGTGTGTAACAACGTCATATTGACAAGCATAATAATAGT
>VCJE01002976.1:32028-43462 GCA_024140265.1 Backusella liffmaniae | reverse complement strand
TTTTTTTTTTTTTTTTTTTTTTTTTTTTTTTTTTTTTTTTTTTGCTACTGTTAGTACCTTGAATAGAAGTATAGTCGACTTTACTTGCTATGTTTGAATGACTTTTATAATTTTTTTGATATCCTTTTTTTTGTGTTTTTCTTTCTCTGGGAAAGTATTCAAGGTATTTTGGGCGTTTGATATTGATTCATTTAACTTTTCGTTCTAACTATATGTATATACGTGTTCAAGTTTATACCATAATACCATAATACCAAACCTCGACCTAGAAGAACTTACTTGTCCGAATACCTTGGTCCTCTTACACAACTCTCCCATCCTCTTCGACTTGTTTTGGTCTCAATTAGAGTGGAGAGACTCTATTTTATAAATGCATAGATAATCAGTGACAACTGTATCATAGCCTATGCATATTACTACACTATTACTGTTGATATTACCTTGTTTTTTTTTTTTATGTGTGCTTTAGTAGCTTTTCTGGATGAGTCGACCATGTTATTGGTCAGTTCTGTTTGGGTGATTTCCTGGAGATTTAAAATGTTAAACACTATTTACTTTAAAAAAAGCAAACCTTTCGGCATTTTCTGTAGTGGAGAAAAATAATCCTTGTGATACCTTTAGATACACTACAAAGTACACTACAAATCATATTAATGTGGTGTTTTTTAGAAAAGAAATGGTTCTAGATGAAAACAATATTGTCCTTACCTTTTGTAAAAAAAAAAAACCAAGATGTTTTGGATTCTAATAGAGTGACGCCCTTCTGATTTTACATTTTCATTGTTGGCACTAATAAAGAAGAGCAATGGTTTACTGTTGATAATAATAATAAAAATAAGTATAAGTATCAGTATATGTTTTCAAAGGTATCTATCTTACCATAGCTTGAGCTACCTGTTCCAATCTTGGCTGAAAGTAGAGAAGTAAGTTTTTTGTTTATCACAGTGAAGTGAGTGAAAGACAGAGAGAGAAAGCTTCCTTTTATTGTACATAAATAGTGAATCTTTTTATTAATAAAGTCAAGCTACATAAAACAATCAAATCATCGTTCTTCTCCTCGCTCGCACTAGATAAACTTGATCTATTCATATACAACAACAACATACTAGCTAAGAAGTGTATTCATTTTCTATCAATTAAGGACGCCGTGTTACACTCATAAATGAATGGGATTGACAACATTCCAAGGTACCATTAGTATTATTTGAAGTGAAAACTAGTATATAACAATTATACAACGAGTTATACAATCGCAATTCTTTTTTGACGGTAATAAAGTATATTTAAGAAATGTGGGATTAGATATAACATTGATATCACCCTAATTTAATTTGTAATGTAACGATATTTGAATTTTTATGTCATTAATAAAGATCACATCATCATACATGCATTTGCTATCACTCTAAAAAAATAGATCTTTAATCCTGTAATCCTGGTTTTCTCCAGGTTTTATCTTGAGTATAGATACAGCTAGATTTTATTTCCTCTGGGATAATACAATAGAATTTTAAATTACTGCATGATTTATAATATTATATTCCTGGTTTGCATAAACTTTGTAAACGATTTCAAAGCCAGACATGAGAGACAATCGTTTTCCTGATTCATTAGTAGGTTTCAAGCTCTCAGATTTTTTAATTCAGATTTAGCGGTACGATGATATAAATCTTAAGATACCCAGCTACTACAGCATGGATTAATAATAAAGGAAAGAGCGAGTAGGCCTATTTTTAAAATAATCAAAGGGATTTTATTTTAATGAGTGAGCTATTAAATTTCACAATGTCGGATCATCTCAGTCAATATAAGTTACCATCACCAGAAAGTCTCTTAAAAAAATCCCCAATATAACATGTAAGAGTATAATTTTCCAAGATAACATAAATCATTTCATTGTTGTGATTATCAGGTACAGTTATGAAAGCTTGGAGGTGTTTCATACCGTAATGTACGAAATAACGTCATTACTCAGCGATTTCTTTATGGTGCCATCGATCTATTTTTCTTTTTTAGTTTGAGCTGAAAAAAAAACCACGTATTTTAGTTTATCATCAACTTATTGTTTGAATGGTGGCAATTGCTGACACAAACAAAATTATGATAACCTGTTGGTGTTTATTCTTTGCCTCCCATTCAATTAAACAAATCCTTTGAGAAGTAAAAAGAATAAAATAACAATGTATGTATTCTGATCAATATATTGTATTATTTAGCTTGGATATGTTCATTGCTCTATGTCCGAAATGCTCACATTCGCGTGATTATGCTTTGTTTTTGTTATGGGAGTTTTGTTTATTTTTATTACTAATGGTGATAATGCTCCAGTGTTTCTGAAAACTTTAATTTATCCGACAAAGTCAGATGACTTAATTGAAAGCTGTTGTTGTTTCTAAAAAAACAAAAACAAATAAATTAGAAACAAAACAAAAATAAAAGACGCTAAAAAAATCTTACTCGTTTAATTTTAGGGTGATTTGGTCTAAATCAAGAGAAAGTATGTCTTTCATAAAATGCCCAATATCTGTGTTTTCATGACTTCCTCTCAACTGCTCAGCACGATTACCATAGGCGTACAAATTTACGTCTACACCACTATGTCCATGTGTAGACCACTACATTCATTTTTTTTTTAATGATAAGTTAATAGAAAAGAAAAAAAAGCAAGCAACTCACCCCTAATTGTGCGCGAAGGGATACCATATTTGATAAATAGAATTCAGTGGCGTTTGTACCATCAGCTGCTATCAAGGTATTTACTTCTTTTCTACTAGGATCGGTAATACCAAGTCCGTTTTTTAAAAGATTTGTAATAAACTTTGGTGTGCGCAGAGTTTGATTATGGATTTGATTGGCTAATATGGGAGTGGAACTCCTCACTTTCGAAATCACATCTGGGTACCTACAATTTTCTTATTAAATATATAAAGGAGTCTTATTTTTTTTTCTTTTTTTTTTTTCAAGCATTTTATTTACCAAAGATATTCGGGAAAAGCCGATGTCTCTTGTCTAGCTAGCGCTAAACCCCCTGTTTCATGGTCACTTGTTGAGATCATAATGGTATCTGGATGCTCATCTACATATTTTTTAACGAGCTCAATTGTCTTTTGATAAGCCAAAATATCATAAACATGAGCGGCAGCATCGTTTCTAAATATAAAATAGACAACTATTTATAAGGGAGAAAATTAATATTTATACATATATATAAAACTTACACATGGCCTGCCATATCAATTCGGCTCCCTTCGATCATTAAATAAAACCCTTTTTCTCCAGCTGAATTCGTAAGAATATCAAGTGCCTTTTCGGTCATCTCTGATAAACTTGGTTGACTGGTATTATTTCTGTCAATGTCATACTCCATATGCTTATAGAAAATCTTAGTCAGAATGTCTTTTTAAAGAAAATATTAAGAATACCCACATCTGCTGAAAATACGCTAATAGCAGGCAAGACTCCAGGTTCAGCCTTTAAATCATCAAAGCCTTGACGATCATGGTACAATACAGTGGTCCAATTATAGTTTTCTTTCGCTTCTCTCAACAAGTTACGGCCATCCTCCCTGCATTCTGGTAAGAACTGGCAAGAGCCTCCACCAAACAATAAATCTACTGTACGACCAAGTGGATTCTCACCTATTTGCTGGAGAGCGATATTGGTTTCGTCATTTCTATCAGTCACATGAGCAGAAAACGCAGCAGGTGTTGCATGGGTTACGCGAGAGGTGACAACAAGTCCCGTTAGCATCTTTCTTTGGTGTTTAGCTGCCTCCAACAATGTACCGCAAGGATTCGCATTTGGATCCACTTTATTTTTATTTTTAGTCTTAGTTTTTTATACTCACATAAATAATAATAATATTAAAATACGACTATTGTTTACCTCCAATTGCACCATTGTATGTTTTTAACCCACAACTGAATGCAGTGGCACCTGCAGCACTGTCAGTGACCAGAGAGCTTGAACTTCTTGTTCTCGATTGTCCAATAAAAATAGTATCTAATGGCATTTGAAAATCGTAAGGCTGCTGATTCATATATTGATAATATGTTCTAGAAAAACTGATAGAAGCAGGCCCAAGCCCATCACTAATCATCATAATAACATTTCGTACGGGTTCTATATAATTCCTCCTCATTTTATCAGAAAGGGAGAAATAACGACAACTGTATGTATACAGGTATAGGGGAAAATAGCTTACGTTCATCTTTTTGCTGAAATACTTTTAATGGGTATGATGTGGTTAAGGCAATAGCGATACCCGATAGTGTAAAGAAAATAGCTAGACATCCACCCACTAAAACACAGGGTCGCTTTTCAATTTAAGACTTTATATTTTTTTGCGAATTTGTTAAAACAACAACAAAAAGCTTACTTTAAAAAAGGGCTTTTTTTCCTTTGGCACCCACTCGTCATAGAACTCATCATCTTCTCTCGCATTTAATAGTGGCTCACTCATTCTATATCTATATCGATTATCTGGTTTTTTATAAAACAATAAATAAGTAATAGAGGTAAAAAAAAGCCTTTTAGTATTTTTTCTTTGCATATCTTTAAAAGTATAAATACTCTCGGAGTTACAAATGCCATGCCTTTTTTTCTAATGTTAATTGATAAAGGAAACAGTTTTTTTTGTATAATTCAAAAGGAGAGATTTCCATCCGATTGAGAAAAAAATTCTCAAGATTCACCTTGTGCATGACAGTCTGGGCTGTTTCCTTTTCAACACACTACCAAAACGACACTATTTTTTAAAAGAGCGATATTGATGACGTCGTCACTTTTGGAAAATCTAGCGAATCCAGCCTGGACTTTTGTGGCTTTTATGATACTTAAAATAAATTTATCTGATTGGGAGTTTATGATTATTATTAGGGGGACACTAAAAATGGGGGGAGTAGGTGACTAGTGAGATCTTCGGACGGCTAAAAAAATATATAAAGTGGAGGAAATTCCCTCTCTTCCCTCTTCTCTCTCTTATTGTCTCACTTTTTTTTACTGTCAGTTTTTCCCCCTCGCTTACTTTTAGCAATTCGCAAGTTCAACAATAAAAGAGAAGATTAATTATATTTAAAATAAAAATGGCGACTCAATTTGGTAACTGTAAGCAGTCAAACTCAATTGATAGATCTCGAATAATATATGTAAATTTTTTATTCATCGCACAACCCCCTTTTTTTTTATTACCACGTAGCTAATACAATCACACGTCCTGCTAAACGTAGAATGGATGACGATGAGGTTAGTTCAAATCTATTAGTTCTTAGGTAGAGAGAAATTAATTAAGATATATGGTATATTAGCCTGCTACTACAAAGCGATACTTTGACCTGCATACACAATTTTCACCCGATCAGCCTATGCCTGAAAAAGAGCTACCTGCTATCACTTATGCTTCACCAGATTACAGACCACTACCCCGTACAGATGCTCTTTGGTTACAACCTGTCAATGCAGCTTCGCCAATGACAGAGGATGACTCTAATGATGAAGACGAGTCTTTATTAACGCCAATGTATCAAGCAGAGAAAAATGCTAGCAATAAACCCAGAGAATACTGGAATGACATGGTAGTTGATCAATGGCAGTAAAAAAAAATGCATTTAGCACGCAAGCACACAAAGGAAAAACAAAGTTAAAAAAAAACCAGAAAAGCGTTTATGAAAAAAAAAACAAATATACTTGCAAAACAACAAAAAAAAAGTAACATTCCGATTCATCCTTTTTCCTCACTTCCCCCTTATTTCATTCCTCTTCATCGTTTATGTAAATAAAAAAAAACAATTTCACAAAAAAGGGTTTTTTTTTGTTTTTGTGTGTGCTGTATAGGTGTAGGTAATGACTGAGTTTAAATCAATCTACTAAAAAGTGTTCATTTTTTTTAAAAAATCTTTTTTTTGTTGCAATGCACACTAATTTTTTGAAAATACTCTTATATTTTTCTCTGTTATTTGAGTTCTATAGAGCCCAGGTAATACGATACGATGATAAAAACATCCAATATTTTGGTCGTTGGAAATACACAAACCAAAGTGCAAATATTTGGTCTGGAAGTTACTTTAAAGCAAACATTCAGGGAAATACTCAAATAGTCTTAAAATTGAACAAGCCAACCACGTTACTTATTCAGTTGGATGATACCCCTCCTTCCGAGGTCAAAACAAACGGTACATTACCTATCGAAACCAATGGTGCCAGTATAATCTCAGTAACTGCTATCAATAAGGATACGATATGGCTCGATTCTATATTATTATCGACAGCAGAGAAACTTGGCCAAATTAACCAACAAAAACAACCACCAGAGCTTGTAGAATTTGTAGGGCATGACCTAACTCTAGGTCTTGGAACCTCCAAATCAATTATGACCAGTTTCCCTTGGCTTATATCCAATCTGTTGCAAATAGAAAGGAGTCAAATTGCCTTTCCTGGCGCATGGCTCATGGATCATGACAATGTATTCGGTATGGAAACAGAATATTTTCGATGGTCTTCAGATCAAAGCCGTTATTCTGAGCCAGCTGCCGTTGTCGTGCTATTAGGCGCTTATGATAAATACAAAGCGGTCTATGCTGGTCGACTCGCTCACTTTTTAAAACGAATTCGTTCATATTATCCAAAATCTGCAGTACTTGTTTTATCGGAGCCTTTGGGTCTTCTTTATAAAGAATCCCAAGACGCAGTCAATGAAATAAATGGTGGTGGTGGTGGTGATCAAAATGTTTACTTTATTGATACTACGAGTTGGGTACGTTACGGTAGCGCTTATATTGACCCCGTAAGTTTTAATATAATAATATATGTACCATTGTTTATTGAGAACAACACAACTCCCCGTTGTTTATGTTTTATTTATATAATAGTCGCACCTGAGTGATATGGGACAGGAACAATTTGCGCGTAATTTTGCTCCTTTGCTGAAGGCTAAAATTGTCCATCCTCCACAGCCATTCCCCGAACCAAAGCTAAATGTAAATCTGCCATATGATTGGCTAACAATGGATATCGGTGACGAGACATCCATTGGATTGGTTGGGTCTGTTTCATTCGATTCGACCAGAGCATTTACACTCTGGGGATCGGGCGTGGATATCGGTGATACAAGGGATGCCTTCCGCTTTGTCTATCAGGCGCTTTCAGCAAACGGATCCATTGAAGTGACTGTAGAATCACATTCTGCATTTGCCTCATGCGCCAAAGCAGGCATCATGCTGCGTGAAAACCTCTCTCCTTCTTCCCCTTTTGTCATGCTTGGCCTTTCACCGGCCGATGGTATTTTTGTTCAGGCAAGACAATTTAATGAAACCCAGCTTTTTATTAAACGAAAATTGGCACCTCCTTACCGACTGCGCCTTATTCGAAAAGGAGATAAGTGGATGACTCAAATTGCTACCCAACAGCAAAACCTGTGGGAAACCTTAGCTGAAAATACAATACGTATGGCACGAGATGTTTACTTGGGTTTAGCTGTCACAAGTTGTGATCGATCCGTCGTATCAGTTGCAAAATTTGCAAACGTTGTTCTCCAAGGCGGAGTCAGTGGTGGCTTTTACTATCGCCCTCTTATCATTCAACAACCATCATAAACACACACACATTTATACCTGCATTTCTTCAAGAACATAAAAATAAAAAGAGAAAAAACCTTTATCCTTTTTTTTATTTTAATTTTCCGCACCACTCATTTCCTTTTTCTATGAGAAATGACTACTTTATCTATTAGATATTTTTTAAAGTCCTGGAATATTATTAAGCCTCGAATTAGAGGATTCTGGACTGCTGGTAGTACTATTTCTTCCTTTATTAATATAATAATAATATGTCTGTAAAAATTTTAAATATGGTTATTGCTCTGAGATCATACTCCACCTGAAGTGTATTTTTATCAATCTAATAAATACAATAATAGATCAATTTTTTCAAGACGGTGAAAACTGTTCTGCTATGGTCTCCTAGTCAACCCTCATCAGAGTGTGAGAAAAACAAATTAACTTGGTGAAGTATCTAAAAATTACAACCTATATAATTAATTCCCTTCTTTGATGTTCAAAAACAAGATCTTTAAAATACCCAATAATGAAAAACTAGCTAAAAACTTGATGCTGAAATATGAGGTCTAAATGGAGTATGTATAGAATTCTAATGACGTATTTCCCCTCTTGAGATGGATAGACACTCGGGATAAGATGTTCCGGTAAAGGTAGGTATCACATTGGCATATCAGATTATTTTAATAAGTTTAATAAAATAGAGTAAATGAGAACACAAAGTCAACACTAGATTAAAAAAGTCGATGGTTCTTTATCCTAAAGAACCTCTTCAGATAACAACCTTGCTACTTAAATAATGGAAAAGATCATCAGAGAGAGTAGTAATTCTCTCCCCAGTGAAGCATCCATTTCTTTGTTTACAATTTAAAAAGAGTGGTTCATTAAATGATCACCAATAACATAATACATTTTCTGAAAGAAAATTACCAACTTGAGCTTCGCTTTAATAACATCAGTCCTTAATCAAGTAGTCTAATACCATAATAACATGGAGGATCCCTCTCTCTACCTACCATATCTGATATGAAGAAAGCAAAAGTGGTAAACAAAATAAAATAAAGTAACCACATGACACAAGCTCTTATCCATTTTGGTGGGATATCCATGTCGACGATAAGATAAATGTAACACCACATCAAAAGTAAATAAGAAAGGTCGTATATTTTTGAAACTTTAGAGTCCTTAGAATAAAACAAAAAACAAAACCAACACACTCATGTATTTTGATGAAAAGAGTATTGGCCCCCTTAAGCACATGCCTTGATAGCATTCCTAAAATGGTTTTATCAATGGGAATATTCATAGTATGTCCAAGTTATTCATCAACTTTATCTCAACAATAGCGTAAAAAAAAAAAAAGGAACGCCTTGTTGCACTTGTTGAAAATGTTTATTTTTTTTATGAAAGTTAGTAAAAATAGATCACGTAAACACAACACCTTTTTAAAATGGAGGTAGTGTAAAAATATACTCGGAAACATGTTATTGGGCTTAAATAAGTATGAAAAGGTAAACATTATTCTAAAACAATCAATATAATCCAGTCAACAAAAGCATAAATCAAGTTATTTAGTCTAATACCTTGAATGGATGCTATACTCTGATTTTTTTTCTCCAGTAGTTGATGATCAAGATAAAATTAAGTTTACTTCCGTTACATGGAAGTGTGGCCATTTTTTAACGAGTAAGTGTGTTGTGGACTATTGCTATTTGATGAGCAATTTACTCCTACTGGTATAATTTTCGATTCTAATTGTGCTATTTCTACTTTGCTTCGGATAAGATGCATTACACACCAACAACCATTTATGCTTTTTTTTCTTTGTTATTGTGATAATTACCAATTTTATGTTTGGATAATATGTTTAATAATACAAGGACATAAATTATATTTATCTCCTACATGTCTATCAAAACGAACAATACAATGAAAATTGAGCCATCTAATATATATATATAGTACTTTTTACACCATGGCTTGGAGTACTAAAATGTTTTTTTGTTCGGCCAATTATTCGGATCTCAATGCGGAAAAAGGGGAGAAAATATTGCTACATAGTGTACCTTTAGTAATACGTATTTCTTTAAATTCATGCCAAAATAAAATTTCTATCACGATGAGTGAATAGTTTGCGTTTAATGCATCTTCAAGATGAAAAGGTTCCTTTTTTCCTCCCTGTTTTCTCATGGCAATAATTAAGAGCAAGTTAGTTGTGTGCTTAATACCTGATTCACACAAACATTTACCTCATCTTTACATCATATTCATTCACATTGCATATATGCATATATATAAAGTATGAATAGGAAAGAGAAGATATAAGCCAAATATTTAAAATAGCATTGAAATACAAAAGAGCCCAACTGATAAAAAAAAAGTACAAGAAAACAAACCCAGTTTGCCCTATCGCTTTCTTAGCTGGTAGAATATATGCATATATATTCTTGACTGCTTTACCTTCAATTACTGTTATACTTATAGTGTCTTTGACAGACCAATGTTGTAACACAGACTCGATGGTAAAAAAAAAAAGCCTTTAGGAGAAAGAAAATAGAGTGTTCATTTATACAAAATATAGTAAAATCGTGCCACAATGTATGAAGTATTCTTACTTACTCTGAGTAAACATAAGGGATTAGAACAAGTCTGCAAACTTCCTTTGGCATTGGTTTGATCCAAATTATTTGTAGAATAGAAACCCATTCTTACGGATGCTTCTAGTAAAATTCGCCAAGGATAAATTCACGGATGAAGGTTGAATCCATTCACTTTGAGTGACGTGTCTTCTCATTGTCATAAAAAAAAGTTTCTCGGGATAGTCTAAGAATGTTAATTAAAAACCAAATAACATAAAAAAGACCACGTGTTTATAAAATGTGAAAGTCCTCCATCCTGTTTGATAGAAAAAAAAAGATTTGTATAGTGTAGTTTTTATTTTTGGGGAACCATGAACAAAAGTAAGTGTATGTATAATTAGTATTAAAGAAAAAGAAAACGGAGGTAATAAATATTTATACAAGGGAACGGATAAAGTGTGTGTGTTTTTTTTAGTGGTCGTCCTCCCACTCATCTCCACCTTCATCACCGGAAGAATAATCGGGAGTCTTGGCAGCACCTTCCTCAAATTTTTGAGCCCAATGGATAAGCTTTAAAGTGTCCCTTAGAGTCAAGTCGTAATTTAAAAAGTGCAAAAACTCCAGCTCCATACGTAGAATTTGGAAGTGGCGGTCTGCTGGGGGTGCTTGCTTCTTTGGAGTTGCTTTAAAATAGTGGTAGTTGGTAGGATCAGTATCAGAGTAAGTTTTTGGAGAAGTAGGAGGAGAAGGAAGTGTTTGGTCATGGGGTGGTGGTATGATAGGTGGGAGTGTGGGGGTATCTTTTTTATCGTCGTTTCGGATAGTCGATCGTTCCGCAGAAGAAGGGGGTAATTGGGGGTTTATTGTTTCTGCAAGGCTACTAAAAGGTAAAACTTCAGATTCTTCAGGCGTAGAAGCAGGTGAGGGAGAGGGTGGTGTGGTGGTATTGATGATGGATCTCAAATTGACATGCATAAATTTTGCAGCCATCATATAAGCAACCATAATCAGACGGTGACCACAGCCTGAGGTACCCTTAATGTTTCCGTATTTCTAAAGTGAAAAAGATGTTATTAGTGTTATGATGATAAAAAAAAGAGAGTATTTTATTATTCATACCTGCTTTAATCTTTCGATATATCCAATGGCTATTAGTAATGTAATGCTAGGTGATACAGAGTGAGTTGGGATGTTATTTCGGCAAAACTGCTTAAGTGCTTCGTCAAAAGGTTTTTCAGGGCATAAAATAGTTGTATTGAGTAAGTTTGTCATTAATTGTGCCAATGCGTTAATTTTTTCGTCTTC
>VCJE01002974.1:0-20705 GCA_024140265.1 Backusella liffmaniae | reverse complement strand
TCAAGAACGTTTCCGTCAAGGATATCCGTCGTGGTAACGTTACCTCTGACTCCAAGAACGACCCTGCCAAGGAGGCTGGTTCTTTCACTGCTCAGGTCATTATCTTGAACCACCCTGGTCAGATTGGTGCTGGTTACGCTCCCGTCTTGGATTGTCACACCGCTCACATCGCCTGTAAGTTCTCTGAGCTTATTGAGAAGATCGATCGTCGTTCCGGTAAGAAGGTAAAGTATCGTTTCCGTGTTTTTTATTACATTGATGGCTTGAGAATATTGTTACTTACTTTTTTACTCTATTTTTTTATTATCTTTCTCAATTAGCTCGAAGATGCACCCAAGTTTGTCAAGTCTGGTGACTCTGCTATTGTAAAGATGGTCCCCTCCAAGCCCATGTGTGTTGAAGCTTATACTGACTACCCTCCTCTTGGTCGTTTCGCTGTCCGTGATATGCGTCAAACCGTCGCTGTCGGTGTCATCAAGGCCGTCGAGAAGGTTGATAAGGCTGGTAAGGTCACCAAGGCCGCTGCCAAGGCTGGTAAGAAATAAGCAACTCCTCCCGCTATTTCTTTGTAATATTTTCTTGTGGATATTATATAAAAATAAAAAGTTTACTTTTGTATCAAGAATATAAATATAATGCGATGTAAATGTAGTATTTACTTTTTTTTTTGCGACAATCAATGTTAGTACCATTGAAACTTGGTTGTGATTGACAATGGTGTTTTTTAAAAAAAGAAAAAAACCCTGTTTTTGAAAAAGTCCCACTATCAGAACATGAAACCTTTTAACTCTTGATGTTTTTGTAAAATGCATCTACCTTTTTCTTTCTTTTTTTTCAGACATCGCATACTACAACAAGAACAACAGTGTAGCTCTTTTTTCTTGTTAGATTATCTTTTAGTTTGTAAAGTGAGATATAACTCAGCGATGTTCACTGATGACCATCAATGTTTAGATACAACCAACACATTAATTAAATGTTACATTACTTCCGGAAAAGGGCGCTTCTGATAATGGTAAACTTGGGAACCATAATCAGGTTAATTGTTTTAATATGAGTACTTCAAAGAAGTAATAAATGTCATTGAATCGTTTTGAAATTGCTCGACTCTAAGAGGTTAACAAGGATGACTAGGTTTGAAGATACAGACAAGAAAACTGCTTTGACATTGAGCTCGTAACTTAGACTTATTAACTGCGGAAATTCTTTATTCATCACAATATTTTTGTGCTGCCTTTGGAGTAAGTGAAATGGTCCGAGTACCTCGCCTTTTAATTGGATGGAATTTTAAATATGGTGCATGTCTAGGTCCTTACATATCTGATAAGAGTATTTTGTATTTTTTATGTAATTCATCCATTATTGCTCATATATATATCAATTGATGATTGTATGTTTACAATGGAGAGAAATAAGAAGCTTGTCGGTAGTCTTAACAATAAATGGTATAAACATATCATTCATTAATTCACAGTGAAACCTGAGATCGATCTGATCTCTAACAAATGTCCGTCTTATGAGCATATCTTCTTTTTATTACCTTGATTGATAATAAATTGGCGTGCTTCTTGACAGGGCATAGTTGAATGTATTATAAATATCGTATGCAGTTTACTTTCTTTTATCTTTTATCTTTTTTCAAAAGTCTTAAAAGAAAAGATCCAGAGTTTAATCTAATCCCCGCCTAGATGGTATTTCTCAAAATTAGTCACTGCTTTATTCTAACCAATAAGAGGTCAGACTTTCGCTCTCCAATAAAAAGTATTAAACCAACCGTCAATCTACAATTGAACATTCTCTCTTTCTTTTTCACCTTATCGACATTTTTTTATAACAATATGCAATACAGATCCACAAGAGGACAAGCTAAAAACTATAGCTTTGAAGAAGCCGTTATGGCCGGTCTCGGTCCCGACGGTGGTCTTTTTATTCCTCAAGAAATTCCTAGCTTGCCTGCCAACTGGCGTCAAGCCTGGTCTCAGCACTCTTTCCAAGAGTTGGCTGTAGAGATCTTGTCCATGTATATCGATAGCTCTGAGATTCCCCGTGAAGATCTCAAGTCTCTCGTTGACCGTTCTTACTCCACATTCCGAAGCGAATCCGTCACTCCTCTTGCTAAAGTTCGTGATGGGCTCTATGTCATGGAGTTGTTCCACGGTCCTACTTTTGCTTTCAAGGATGTTGCCCTCCAATTTGTTGGTAACTTGTTTGAATATTTCTTGGAACGTCGCAACCGCAATGAGCCTGCTGGCGGTAAGACTCATCGTTTAACTGTTGTTGGTGCTACTTCTGGTGATACTGGCAGGTAAATAACATTGGGATAAATAAATACACAATAGGATAAATATGGGAATGGACAATAGATATGTTGTATACGCCTAGATACATATACTTATAATTATGGGATGGAAGGATATTATAAACAAAATACTTATGCATATATGTCAAAAAAAATATAGTGCTGCTATTTATGGCCTCCGTGGTAAGAAGAATGTTTCTGTTTTCATTCTCTTCCCCAATGGCCGTGTCAGTCCCATCCAAGAAGCCCAGATGACCACAGTTTTGGATGAGAATGTTCACACTGTCACTGTTGAAGGTACCTTTGATGATTGCCAGGGTATTGTAAAGACTTTGTTTGGTAATAAGGAGTTCAATGATCGTCATCATTTGGGTGCTGTCAACTCTATCAACTGGGCCCGTATCTTGGCCCAGACCACCTATTATTTCCAAGCCTATTTTACTCTCCTTCGTTCTTTGAACATCGATCCAGCATCCCCTGCTGCCGATGAAATCAAGTTCGATTTCTCTGTTCCCACTGGTAACTTTGGTGATATTTTGGCTGGTTACTATGCTTACCGTATGGGTCTTCCTGCCAACAAACTCTTGATCGCCACCAATGAAAACGATATCTTGTACCGCTTCTTCTCTTCCAATGCCTATGAGAAGCAAACCGGATCTGATGGTGGTGTCAAGGCTACTTTATCCCCTGCTATGGATATCATTGTTTCTTCCAACTTTGAGCGTTTGTTGTGGTATCTTGCCCGCGATTCCGAAGCTGATGAAGGAAAGACTGTAAATGAGGAATTATGCGATAAGGCCGGTAAAACTGTTGCTGGTTGGATGGACGATCTCAAAGATAACGGTGTTTTCCGTGTCTCTGACAAGGCTGTTTTGAAGGCTCGTGAAATTTTTGATGCTGCTCGCGTTACTGATGTCGAGACTACCGAGACCATCCGTGCCTTCTATCAGCCCAAGGCTGAAGGCCAGGTCCCTTATGTCCTCGATCCTCACACTGCCGTTGGTGTTCGTGCTGCCGAAGATGTTATTAAACGTGATAGTATCAAGACTTTACCTACCGGATCTGATGTCTTTATCTGTTTGGCTACTGCCCACCCTGCCAAATTCTCTGAAGCTGTTGAAGATGCACTGAAAGACAACTCTGCTTTTAACTTTGAAAAGGATGTACTTCCTACTGAATTCCACGGTTTATTAGACAAGGAGCGTAAGGTTTTACAGGTTGAACGTGCTGATCCTAGCTTAGTTATTGAAGTCATTGAAAAGGAGCTTCGTGCTGAAGGAGTATCTTTCTAAGTTCAATAACTCCTGGTTTATATATTTCTTCCCTTCCATCTATCCTCAGAAAACACCTTCTAAATTACACTTAAAACACCAACACTGTCTTATGATAGTGGATATATCTTGTAGATCTTAAATAAAAAAAACTTGCATATTGTACTACCAATGCTTTTTTTATACCTAAAGTATGTCTAAACATAAATATTTTTACTGAGAAGTGCTCGGGATTTTATTTTCTCATTAGCAATAGATCAAGAAATTATTTTATTTATGTGAGAAATACATTCAGACATAGCTTATCAGTGTGGTATCGGCAAAAATAGAATCGTAAATGCAAGACTACTTCACTGTATGCCAATACCAAAAGATTGGAATAATTTAGTATGATTAGATTTATTAAAGGATTTTAAGGGGATGATGATAAGAAGGGGAACATATCAAATGAGAGTTTAAAATAATAGAATGTATTTCTTTTTAAAAAGAAATTATTTTAAAGTTAAATAGGGTATTTAATTGTTATCTCCTTTTGCTTTGATAGTAAACTTCTCAGAAATGTCACCAGAATCACCAAGAAGCGCCATAATGTAATTATCCATAGGCTCAAGATTATCAGGAAGAGTAATATTAATTGAGCCAGTATTTAGCTTGAAGCGCTCAGCTAAAGTCCAGTGTAAATGTTCATTGACTGGATGCTCAGTAAGGTAACCAAGGATAATCATACCACTAGAAATAGCACATTAGTTTTAAGTCATTATGTATGATAGTAAGGGAAGGGTATAAGCTACTTACCGAACTTTGTCAGGAATACGATACCCAGCAACTTCAGTTTCCCAAGTGACAGTGTACGATTGTCCAGCTGTTAACACTGTGTCTTTATTAGGGGAAATAATAGTGGCATCCCAAACAAGAGCAGTAGCAGCAACCACTGTAGATGTCAAAGAAAGAATTGATTTGAAGAGCATTATAAGGTATATTTATGGTTTACAGGAACTTTTTTTTTATTTGAAGGGGAAATTTACCTATTGTCATTGTCTTTTATACCATTTAACTTGATCTAGAAGACACCCTTGCATTGTTTCTAACAAGTAAATTTGAAACATGATTTCTGGTTCAGCTTATATCATCCAAATATCCGTTATCTGGGATTTGTCGCTTTAAAATACTCTTCCAGGTGAATGATGCCAAAAGAAAGAAAAAACATAAGAATAATAATAATAATAATAATAATAATAATAATAATAAGTACAAAATCAATTACACAGTAATGATCTGTTGATAATGCGAGTTACTACAGTGCTTAGCTATTTCGAATGTTATCTGCAGTTCGTTGAGGTATAAATCTGCGAACAGCGGCTAAGTATAATTAGCTCCCAGAGTAAAAACTAATCCAAACACTATTTAGCAATGTCCAAGTCACGGCTAAACCATGCCAATTATCAAGACCCTTCATTTTTCTTTTACGTTGTTCTCATGGACGAGTAATAAATATAAATAATAAGTGTGCTCTGTGCCTTGATCGTTTCACCTGAGTATATTTTAGTACCCCTCTTTGACTTTTTCTTTATTTCCATTATTCCAAAGTTAAATGGTGACGTTTTAAAAGCCTGTTATTAAGGGAATGATACCCCTTTTTTACACGGAAGCAATATTGCGGACGTACTATTGAAAATCTATCATTTTAACCAGGATTTCTATTCTACCTGATAAAAGAAATAAATGACTATGATAGAAAAGACTCACCTTGGCACTAATAGTTTACGATTTATGCCAGAATACAAATCAACTGGATCTTCACACACTCAAGACTCTCTACTCGGCAGTCTTTAGAGCAGAAACAAGTCTGTACTTTATTTTTTAGGCAACGGACTTTTTAATATGACCTTCCTACAAAATACTAGCCGGATATACGAATGTATCATCGTTTTATTGAAGAAACTTCCATTTTTTCCACTCACAATAGACTGTGAGTTATAGATAGTCTTCGGTTGACTTAGTATATTATAAAAAGTTATTAATACAATAGCATTTACAATCATCTATAGATATACCAAAGCGCAATGCATTCTATTCCTAATGCTCATGATATACACCTCTCTCCACATATCATGATATATAAGAAACCCTACAAAAATGGTAGTTTTAACATCCCCAAACCATAATAGGGTTATCTAGTTAATAAGAAATTTTTGATGTTCTATGCTATTTTTTTTTTGGAAAAATTGACTTAAATGGACGATGATATCATTGATAGTGTGTTTTCTTAAAAAATCGGAGTTCCCATATGAGTAAGAGGCAGATTCTTTTGGATAAATACATCAGTGTGTTGTTAAACCAAATATATGAATCCAACAAAATGTCGCGTTTGGAATGTCACATTTTTTATAAATAGCTATAGCACAGGAAAAAAAAATATGAAGCATATCATCTGGCATTTATCACTACTGTTGAGAAAGTGGTTAGGTTCTCTCCTCCCCCTCCCCTTTTTATTATTTTTTAGAAAAGTACAACCCAAGGTTGGTTGCATTTAGATTCATTATTTGTAATAATATCTTAGTGAACTTGTTTTTTATTTGGAACTCTATTTTCTTTGCAAAGTCATTAAAATTTATGTTTCTAAGGCATTAGTTAAAAACACTGCATGATTCGGTAAATGACTTTTTATAGTTTTCTTAAAGCAACTATATAATGTTGGTTTACGGCTTTTAAACACGGCTTATTCAGATTGCTTAAGACATCTTAAAAAACTAATTTGTATCAAAACTATTGTTAGTTCTTGCCATAAAAAACAAGATCTTCTACTTGCAGCTCCTTATTCTCTAAAAGCACCCGTATAATATTCAATATTCTCTTTTGTTCGATTTAAAAATCGGCAGCCCCATTCTTTAGTATTTTAATAATAAGCAATCAGATTTTCATTATCCAGGGTAGATAATTTTCACATTTAGGATAAAGCTACTACTTTTGTTGTGTTATAATTCAGCTCATTAGATATATATTAATATGAACAAGCAGTTTAATGGCGTAATAAAAGTTATTATAACCTAGTCACTGCTTGTAGTAGCACTATAGTGCAAACTCATCAACCATTATGATATGAATCTTTTCAAACCAATTGGGTGGAAACTATTAGATACCATTTTCTTGCATTCACAGCACATAGAATATGATAACCATAAAAGCAATTTGTGAATTTAGTGCTACTTTGTGTGTGTGTGTGTGTGTGTGTGTGTGTGTGTGTGTGTTTTTCCCCCACGAAAATGACCTTTATTGCATTTTGTTTTCCCTCGAGTTTATATTAAGTGTTGGTAAATCTACAAATATGTTCATAGGCTTTCTTTTTTTTTTTAAAAAAAAAAGAAATAGAGAGTTCATGACGTAAAATGTATCTTAGAGTTGACTCGATCAAATTTGTAGGTTTAGTAGTTAATTATATACAAGTACTTCAATATCTTTGCTTGCTGAATACATTCCAAATCAATTGAATTGAATGAGTAAATTAGCGTATAATAATGCACAGTTAAGTTTGTGGGGCTGTATCTAACAAGTTTATGATACACACTTTTAGTTTGGTATTCCTCATTTGACTTTTTAGTGTGGAAAGTAATTGAATACAAAATGCGATCTCCGATCATAGTCTGATCATCTTGTAGTCATTTGATAGTATATGTACATATATTGTACATCTTTTATTATCATAAAGAAAAATATATTGGTTAGTTTGGTTTTTTATCTCAATTACATTGGTGTATCCATTATCCGAGAATCAAGGATGTACGATGTAACAACGTGCGGAGAAGAAAGAAATCTGATAAACCTGATCATGTAATTTAATCTGATTGGAAAAAAGAGGGAAAGAAAGCTTGATTTATACTCCGTATATATAGGTATAGAAACTACATCTTTTTTTTTTTGTACAATCTCCCTTTTCTTCTTTCTTTCTTTCTTTCTATATTTTAAAAATGGTTAACGAAATAAAAAATATTGTATTTATTGGTGGTTCTTGTGGAGGTAAATATAATCAATATAATTTTTTCGAAAGGCAGTAATTAAATCCGTCTCTTCGGTGGTTTGGATTAGCTTTGGGAGCATCGCTCAGTTGGAAAAGTGATCCTATTGAAGGGTATCGTTTTGTTATAATCGAGGCAAAGAGTCATTACAATCACGTCTATGCATTCCCTCGTGCTGCTATTGTTCCCGGGTTTGAAAGGGAATTGTTTGTTCCTTACGATAACTTCTTCCCTGACGAAAAGGTCGGCAAAGTAATACAAGCAAGAGCAACTGCTATTCATAAAAACCACATCGAATTAGATAGAGATGTCACCGGCTTTGGAAAATCAGTACCCTATGAGTATCTCATCTATTCTGCAGGTACTACAATCCCAGCTCCCGGTAGATTCAACGTTGATTCGAAAAAGGAAGGTATTGAGCAACTTAAAAAGTACCAAGAAGTTATCCGTGAAAGTCAAAAACCAATTGTCATTGGTGCCGGCGCGGTTGGGTTAGGTAAGAAAAAATTGACCCCCCCTGCTTGAAATTACTAAAAAAAAATAAAAATGGGAACTGATAAATTATCTGATTAGAACTTGCTGCGGAAATCAAAGAGCAATACCCCGAGAAAGAAGTTACATTGCTTCATTCACGTACACGTTACTTACCTCGCTACAAAGTAAGCGTCGATACAATGACCTACAACATTTTGAAAAAATATGACGTAAAACAAATCCAAGGTGATCGTGTTATCTTACCAAAAGAAGGCTTCCCCTTTGAAGTAAAGCCAGTGGAAGTTCATACAAAGGGTGGAAATGTCATTCATGGCGATTTAGCTGTAAGTCTTTATCTTTCATTTTATGACTGTACTACAATTTATTTATTGACCACAACACATTAGATCATGTGTATTGGCATGACCCCCAATAGCTCATTGCTTGAGAAATATTCACCAGACTCTATTAACAATGATACAGGATTTATCAAAGTAAAGTCTACAATGCAGATTGCTGATGATAAAATTACAAATGTGTTTGCAGTTGGTGATGTAGTTGAGCATACGGATGTAAAAACAGGTCATTTTGCTTGGTTACAAGGTTGTGCTGCTCTAGTCAACATTAGAAAAATGATACAAGGCTCATCACAAGAGGAATTGGAACCTTATACAAGTAAAGATGTTGCACTTATTAAATTGGTTTTAGGAGAGGTAAGAGGCAGGTCAACTTTATCGTCATGGAGAAAATACTGAAAATTTCGTATTTAGAAAGAGGCAGTGATGCAAACAAATATTTTTGGTCCATTACTTGCTTTTGGCTCATGGATTTGCGGAAGATCTATTCCTCACAATGTGTATGCATCTGCCCCATGGTCATGGCTAAATACTCCTTTTGAAGAGGAAAACCTTGATTTGTAATTGTTTTAGTTGGTTGTCAACATGAAAAGTATGATGTCTTAGTTTGTAGAATATCTGATAATAAACCCCTCCCTCCCTCTACCTTGTAAAATTTACTATAGAATAAATATATTTGCTCTTTTATCTATATTCACATTTAAAACATGGGGATATTTAACAATGACGTATTTATCTGATTCTGGATAATCACAAAAATTCATTTCTTCATCTGATAATCTCATCAGATAAAGTTATGTTTCAAATAATTAAGCTTTATAATTTCGGTGAGGACCTTGTAATATATTTTGGATTCATAATTTCATTCCTAAAATTAATCGTGGTGCTTCAAAACATCAAGGTAACTAAATATTGCATGTCATCAGAAGAAAGTTTCTCCAGCAACTATTTCGTTCATCATTTTCCTTACATGAAAGAATAGCAGGATGTGTTGAATATGCATGTCTCAATGACGCCGTATGATGCTGTCAAGGAATAAGCTTTTAAAACTTTACTGGACTTAGATCATTATGACTATATTCATAATGTACTCTGTAATAATACATTAGTTACAAGTCATACAAGAAAATCAGCATTTTATGGCATTTAAAAATCCAAATTAAAAACTATTGTAATGAAAGGTTAAATTCAGGATACTATATATGTGTATTCCCTTTTATGGAATATAAATCTTTAAAATGACAAGCTACATGTGTATTTATCAAACAATAATGCATAAAAAAAATGGAATGCATATTTCGGAATGTAAATGTCTTAAAGAGTCAGATTAAACAATAACTATGGGTTCTGAGTAATAGGAACAGAGTACAGTCAAGTAACAGAGTATTTAGCACCTTGGAAGCTTTAAATTTCGATAATAAGCTAAATGCACTTGAAGCAAGCGTTCTTACTTACAGTTTACTAGTGTTACTTATTGATTCAAGCTGCTTATCCTTGGTGTAACTATTCTATAAATAGGTGTAGCACTATTGTGAGTTAAAATACTCAAAAAAAACTCTCCAAACTAAAAGCTAAAGCAGATCCGTGAAGCATATCTGTAAATTCATTGCCCATATTTAACAAAATAGTTTTTTTTCTGTTAAAAAACCCTTATTAGATGCTGTTTATTATTTTGCATTGACAGAAATGGAACATTGTAAATAGATGCAATCTATAACGTAATGAACAAGGTTGAGTATATTAAAAAGAGACAACGTTAATTTCTTTTACCATTACTACTGGTTTCTAAAAGTTGTTTATTATAAATTATATTACCAATAACTCTTAAAATAATAAAACATGACTGAAATCGATTTAATACAGCTAATAAATCATTGAAAGGGAAATGATGTATAGTGGCATATCATAGTAAAGCATTCTATTAATTTCAAATGAAAATATTAAAGCACTGATGCTTTATTTATGGTCTTTATGGTAAAAAGATTGAATGTTTGAAATGAAATAATTTATATCAAGATTATTAACTTTATGGCTGCAGATATGTTTTATAGGACTACATAAAAAAAATTGTTTTTATATACAGCCAAGTTAATATTGTATATAATGGAATAAAACGAAGAAAGAAAAAAGGGACCAGACCGTTGTGTATTATGTTATAAAAGAGAAACGTTCTCTTTGTTCCAATAGTCAAGAGCCGTTCATTCGTATTAAGCGAAAAAATAAAGCAAATCAATACGTTTTTTATTAATTAAAAATTAAGCTACCGTGTACTTAGTATAGAAAGATTTACGATTATTTTCGAGTTGACTATTACTTTTTATTAAAATTTACAATTTCTCGGGTCTGTTTCTGGATATAACACCATTTTATTGTTAAGAAGAACAATTAGAAGCCTCGTTCAGCTTTGACTTTTTTCAAGAATTTCCAAATTAAGGAAACCGTTGTATGTAAAATATACAGAACTGTTTGCTTTTTTTTTTAAATGTGCATTTACATTTGATAAACATATCACGAGCATGATAGATGAGAAGACAATATAAAACAGCCCCTAGAAAATCCTTTTTAAAGCAAATAGTATATAACCTTTTATTCGCATTATTTGATATTTCTTTCCCCTTTTTTTCTGATTATTTTACTTTAATTTTTTTCTCTCTTTTTTTTTTGTTGTTGCTGTTTCTTTCTTTTTTGTACATCTAATTAATTATTGTATTATTATCTACTCTTACTTTCTAATCATATAATATGCTTTCAAGGGAGACCAAGATCTATTGCATGTTGGTCATCACTGGTGGCTTTTTTCTAGTAGAAATAGTCATTGGTTATTATGTTCACTCACTAGCTTTGGTAAGAGTAAACAACATAGCTATTTTAATTAAAATATGTAACATTGGTTCATATTTCTTAGGTAGCAGATTCCTTTCACATGATGAACGATATGCTGAGTATGGGAGTTGCACTTTGGGCCATCAAAGTAAGATTCTCTTATTTTTTATAAATAAATATAGGGAGAATAACAAGTTCTATTTCAAGGTAGCATCGAAAACACAATGGGACCCTAAATACTCCTACGGATGGCAAAGAGCTGAAATATTGGGTGCTTTGATTAATGGTGTTTTCTTACTTGCACTGTGCTTCACTATCTTTTTGGAGTCTATTGAACGCTTTGCTAATCCAGAGCCAATAACTAATCCTGTTATGGTATTAATTACTGGCGGGGCTGGGTTGTTTGCAAACCTTTTGGGCTTACTTTTATTTCACGGTAAGCCAAACATATACCCCTACTCTCCTTTTTTATCGTACAACAAATAAATGGTACTAACATAAAATGTATAGAGCATGGTCACGGTCATGGTCACAGCCATGGCCATGAACACAATCATGACGCTGAATCACCTAATCACGGTCATGATCATGGACATCTCAATATGAGGGGTGTAAGTCGAAGCAACTTGACCATATAAACCAAATTAATGGCTTAAAACTCCAATTTGTATGAAAATAGATCTTTTTACATGTACTCGGTGATGCTCTAGGAAATGTAGGCGTGATAGCATCTGCACTCTTTATTTGGCTTACACCATTCAGCTGGCGATTCTATTTTGATCCTATCGTTAGGTAAGCTTCAAGAAACGAATATTTGACTAGCGCTCGATGATCTAATTTTCCTATTCAAAGCATCCTTATCACAATCATTATTTTCATGTCAGCCGTTCCTTTAGGTAATAATACTTGCATAAAGTAGTATTTATTTATCATTAACAACATTGTAGTTCGACAGACATCCAAGATTTTGCTTCAATGTGTACCGAAAAGTGTGCCTTTAGACGTTATACACGCTGAGTTACTAAAAGTAAATAAACAAAACAGCAAACAAGCAAAAGAGAAATGCAGATAATTTATTTTTACGATTTAAAAATTTAGATGGAAGGACTCATATCTGTGCATGAGCTCCATGTTTGGCAACTTTCAGATACAAAGATCATTGCTTCACTTCATGTTTTATTAAAGTCACGTCAAACGTACATGATACTTGGATCCGATATTCGCAAAGTGTTTCATAAATATGGAATCCATTCAGCAACTATTCAGCCAGAGTTTATTGATGATAAATCGGACAGTAAAGTATCATTAGGTGAAGTTGCAAATACAGACAGCATAATGAACATTGATGTAAGGGGAAAATAATGGGTTTATTTACTATTTTTGGCTTTAACGAACCCCCTTTCTTTCTTTTTTTCCCTTTTATCCAGGATTTTTCATCGTCTTCTACGTGTCTTTTACGTTGTGCAGAAGACTCTTGTTTGGAGAATACTTGCTGTCCACCAGAAATTAATAACATAGAAAAACAATAATTATAAAAAAAAAAAAACGAATTATAAATTGTGTTATTTATTCTTTCTTTTTGATAATGTGTAAATAAATATAAAAAAATATTTAACTCCTCTCAGTCAGAAGTTATATTTGATCTACAGACTTGATTGGATCAAAAGAGACGATCTTTATAAAATTGCCGTAATCGCAAGCGAAGCCATATCCATTTGTTGGTACAGTAAATTGTATATGAGAAAATGGGAGTATTTCATAGGCATCATCGTTTTCTATTTCTTCTTCATCAAAATGCATCGATTCAAGCCGCTTCTTCTTGTTACTACTACGCACCTTCTTAATGCCGAACAAATGCAGGAGTAGCCCATCCCAAAACGTCACATCTTGTTTTACCAGATCCTCTTGCTCTATATTTTCTTCTAAAGGATAGGTAACAGTGGGAATAACTTGTGATTCATTCTCTAGAGTAGGAGGTTCGTAATATTGAAGTGATGAAAACCACGCTTCCCAATAATTCTGGCTCGTGTTTTTACGTACACCTGAAAGAATCATGTTGTCGCAAAATAATACCCCTCGTCCCGCAAGTTGTGGTATCTTACCCAAAAACAGACTATCCCACTCCTCTTCACATTGTTTAGGAGCTTTCTTTCGTGAGGAACGGGCATTGGTCCATAATGGCGAACCCGGGACATCAATTTCGTTCGAGGTGTTAAGCTTCCATCCACGTCGTTTGAATTGATGGCGGTGGTAATCTTTGGCGCAGGAGGTACATCCTGGGGCATCAATACCTTTTCTGTAGAGAACTCGCCAAGTATTAACTACATTGTCTTGTCCTGCCGATGCTATAAAGAACCCACTGTTCAGCGGAGTGTTGCAGATGGGGCATTTGTTGTCTTTAAATTCGTTATTTTTTATGCAGGTAACTGCAACATGATGCACAGATCCTATATGGTCACAAATATCCGGGTCTTGAGATACCTTTTGTTTGCCTGACTTTAATTGGCATATTACCAAGTCATCATCTTGTAATACTGGCTGATGATCACCTTTTGACAAAGTACAAAGTAGATTTCCCTGATCCAGATCCCATACTTTGACTGCACCATCATCAGATCCTGTAACAAGTATACCGGTACCGTTTTGTAATTGCTGAGCATCAATGTTTGTGATTGGGAAATGAAGATATATGGTATATAGGTGATCCCATACTGTCATCTTTTCATTCAAGCTGCACTTCCAGCAAATCACATTTCCATCCTTAGATGCTGTCACCACATAAAAGAATGGATAATTGTTATTCTCGAGCACTTGAAGCGCGGTGATCTCACGCGTATGACCCGACGAAAAACATTGAATCGCTTTACCGTCGATAATGTTCCACTCGTAAAGTTTCCCATCCTTGTGAAGTGAAACCAAATGTTTTTCTGTATTCGATTCCAAAAAAGCAACGTGTACAACTTTGGTAGTTGTTGTGTAAGTGAAACGGGAATTCTTTTTTCTCTGGCCTCTCTGTCTTAATGTTTCTTTCTCTTCGATACTAATTTGGCCACTTGTGAGTTCTGATGCAAGGTGGCCAGTATCAGCATCCCAAAGTCGAATAACGCCATCCTCATAGCCTAATGCGATCAATTTTCTTTGGCGATCAATTTCACCACAAGTAGTTGGTACGAGGTGTATTGTACCTGCGTTTTTTTCCGTCTTGGCAAATCCAATTTTCCGCTGCTCTGCTTGCCAGCCTAAACCATCGGCTTTTCTTAAACGATCCAGCCGCATCAACCATTCCCCTTTTTTAGAGTTCCATACAACACCTCGCCCATCTTGTCCAATTGAAAGTAATAAATTTGGGTTTACATTAATGGCTTTTAGATCAGCCGTATGCTGTCCAATTAGTGTTTTGATTTTGACATTTTGAACATTAGCATCGATTTGAGATCTGTTATATCGACTCTGGATAGAAATGGCGCCAATATGTGTACCGTCTTCTGTGTATTCATTGAGATCAGTTACTAGTTTTCGAACAAAGGGTACTTTACCCATGGTAGCTACCAATCCGCGTACAATGACTGTTACAGTTCTGACAAATAGCGAACGCAAAATAGGTAGCAGCCAATTCTCACGCAGGGGAGGAAGCATCCATAGTAAAATGAGTATCAACATCATGGCGACTAATAAGCCAGGCACATTGAGATACAAGAATAATTTAACCACTTTCTGAAGTAGATGCTCCTTTGGTACAGGACAGAAAATATTATTTATCGTAGTTGACATGTGCTTATAGTAGCTATTAAGTTGATCTGCTTGTTGATGTGCGGATTTAGCGTCATGATAAAGAAGTACATACTGAACCGGGTCCACTTTTAGCCATTTGCTTTCTAGAGTGGGATTGAGTGTTTTCCAAAATTGTCGTGACATTTTTATCCATGCTGTTTTTATTTCATTCTCCATTGGTTCCAAGTTGGGTTTAGTCGATACGATATAAAGTATAGAAAGACATAACTAAGTAATCATAACAAAAAAGAAACACTGTAAGTATAATGATCAGCAATAAATAATGTTTAGGTACCAATAGAGAATGGATCGCACGAGGAGTTTTATATTTTGTCTTTTTTTCTGTTCCATTAATAAGTCTCATGCCATTGTTGTTATGTTTGTTTTGACAAAGATCTTCTTCGTTTAGATCAATAAGCTAAACTTGAAATGAGTTGACGTGTGTCTACTTTTAATAATAACATATACTTAAATATTTACCTCAATTCTATGAATATCGATTGATAAAGCAACTGTAAAAAAGGGGATACAAAAAAGATAGCTGATAGTTAAGGCAATACCAGCAAAAAGACAGAAAGATCGAGCGTGATCTATAGCGCTTCCTATCAATAAAATGGTGGTTTCGCCAAACCAGGTAGCTATAATAACTATACCCACTTTCTCTAAACCTACGTATATAACTGATTAAGATACTGAACAATATGATTCATCATTTAATACTATAATCACCTCTACCCATTCTTTCCCTAATATTGATATCTTTTGGGAGCGATAAAACCGAACGTGTTATTAAAAAAATATGCTGTAGTGTGGAAGAAACTGCAATTAGAATGGAGAGCCATGCTGGCTTTGCAGGAAAGTCCCAACTGAAATAATAATAGACACTACACGTCATAATGTAGCAAGCTGCCGATAAAAAAACCGATGCAAAAGCTAAGCCTGATTTTGATTTGATTTGAGGTCTATCAAAATGGTTTACCAAGAGCAAGAATAGACCACCATAGCAGAAACAAACCACCCAAACAAAAGCAGAAGGTAGCATTATATCAAACTATGTAAATAGAGATTACATGAACGTCCATTTACATCTATTTATTCCCCTCCACCTACTTTACCTTGTATTCTAATATTATACTTTTCTCTTGAGCCTGAGTATACCAACCCAAACTGTCAGATGAATTACTCTCTAGTGAGAAAATATTCGACTTGAGAACTGCTTTATCCCAAACCAGTTGCCATATTCCTTCTGTTTCTTTTCTGTCCTTTAAAAGAACAGTAATGAGAACTGAATCAGCTGAAGTTATTTTGCCATTGTCGTCGAAATGCGCGTTAGCCATTGTGGACATTGGGTACAATGATAGTTGAGTTACTGGTGAAATGGCGTTTAGTTGGTTATTTACAGTTTTTAACCTGTCAGTATCTTTTTCAAAATGGCCCAAATCAGTCCAGTACTCGAATGGTGAATGAATGATGCAACCGTGGCTGTTTTTAATACATATGGAGTTGAGCCGATGATCTGTCTTTAGTGAATTATATATTTGTAATGAATCTTGATAAAGCTGAGTAATGTTATCGGCGGCTATACGAATCTGATGAAAGACAATATCGCACGAAGGGGTATATGTTGTATTGTTTGTTTTATAGATGTGTGGCGAGAATTGCCAAAATTGGCCATCTAGTGCTGTCGTTGGTGATGCTCTATGATAATAATAATCACCCACAACTTGGTAACACCAAAATACACTAATTATTGTAAGCACTGTCAATAGAGATGCAGAATATGATGCACATTGGGTCCCCAAAGGATAGAATAAATTAGAAATGCGTCTGCAAGCTTGATTTAACGCCAGCAGAGGCATCGTTTTTGGTCAACAAGAAATAATAGAAAGAATGAAAAGATAAAGTTCTTATTTTCATATTAAAAAAGTGGAGATTTTTTTTCATTGATAAAGTGAAACTTTGATATTTGAAACATAATTTATTTACAACCTATTTAAGGGTCCAGACTATATGGCCGGCAGGAAAAAAAAAAGAGGGGATGGAATCATTTAGCGAATAACGCCGGGAATACTAATGGAATCATAGCCTGGTAATGAGCCTGAAAAACTATAAAGACGATTTGATCTGATGGCAGTGGTATAAGATGGAACTCGGGATAGATCAATGCCTTCCCAAGGCAAAGAGAAGTTTTCTTGAACGGGTGTGCTTGAATCACTTTCATCTTCGGTATCGGATGAAAACATATGATCTGCAGTATGTGCGGCATAGTTGGGTGCTGACAAAGCTAAAGATGGAGGTAAATGGCCTTGCTGAATAAGGTCAGACAACTCTTGGGGATTATAGGGTGCAGATTTCCAAGCATCTTCATAAGTGGGCAAAGCGTTTTCGCTTTCAGCTGATGCAACATCTGAGATGACAATTTGGATTGAGGCTCTTAATTCTAAACGTTAAGAGACCAGTAAGTAAGATGCTTTAAATGGAAAATTAAATATAATTTAGTACTCTTACCAGATAAGTGGCCATCTGCATTGATTAATGATACGGAAAATGCCAATTTGTGCTTTACTTCTAACAAATCAGAGTGCGTATCTTTATGTAAAAGTTGAGATTGAATATCGGGTATAGATAACATTTCTGTTTTTATCCAGCGGTCGGGACCAGTAGAAAAGTTTTCATCTTTTATTGAGTTAATATCTTTTCCTTCTGTGATGGTATGATCGGATGTAGATAGGGTAATGAATTCTTGTAATGTACATGATGCGGATTTGACACGGAGCTCCTGAGCGATAGGATGTAATGAAAAAGTAATAGGTATTAAGCTACCAGGGGCGAATACTCTGCTAGATGCTGAGATGTCGTAACTTAATTTGTCGACCCAAGTGTTAGAAATGAGGAGGGATTGGGTATATTCTAAAGATGAGGGTACAAGGACACGATGGATATTGACTGGTTTTTTACAGGTATAGTTCATTGAGAATTTAGGTCTTTCTACTGTAGCTTTTAATCCGTAGGTGATATCGCCCAACTCGTGCTGAATAGATGAAGGAATGTCGCCTGGTAACGGAAGTTCAAAATCCCTACGATTTACGACAGATAAGTAAAGATTGCTTTTTTTTACGCGAGATAAGTAAATTTTGATTTTTTTTTTCTATATATATTTACCATTTAAAATGACCTTGCGTTAAATGATAGGATTTTGCTTTGCATGGTAAAAAACACCATTCATGTTGAATAATTATTTTTTCATCTTTGTATAATTTTTGATGGGATCCAACGCCTAAACGATACACCCATTTAACCTTTGTCACACAAAAAACATGACATAAAATTTTTTCGTACCTTCCGTCCAAGCGACCCGGGATTTCCCAGTAAAATTTAATGTAATCGATTTCACTTTTGTCACTTCATTCAAGTTGAGGACGACAGAGCCTTTCAACATGATACCTGCAGATTCATCTACAGATCCACGAAGTTCAACGTCTTCTGATTCCATTTCAATATAGAATTCTGGATGATGTACGAGTTGTATGGGAAGCATATTAAGATGAAATATTATTAAGAGTAAAAAATAAAATAAAGAGTAAGGTAAAGGAAGAAAGAAGTGAGAAAGTGAGGAAGTGTCAAGAAGTTGCGACTATTTATTTAATTTTTTGATGCTTGATCTATCTAATCTAATTGGGTATTTTCAATTTTCATACTAGTCTGATACACGACATCTTATAAATCACAAATAATGTTAACACCGATATGTTATTGATTTGTCATTTCCTGGGCTTTAATTTTCTGCTTGTGCAAGTTCATATGTCAGAAACTAGAGAAAATGTGCTGATCAGTTGATAATTATTTTAATTTTGTGTTATCAAAGTAACCACAATATGCTCACAAAAAGTGAAAACTTTTTCAATTGTAATTCTGATCTGTAATGCTCAAAACTTTGTGCAACAACGGCGCATACTTTTCCCGCTGGATTTGTCATTTCCACACAAAATCTTAAAGTAAATGGTAACCTTATTTAATGCTCATGATATAATTACTATGCGGAGTCATTGCTTCGTTTACCGCTGGAAAAGCAATATGCAATGTTGAAGCTGGAATGAATTTGTTGCAAAAAATCAATTGAGTGTTTACTTGCTTAAATGAATGAATAAAAAATGGATGCGCTTTCGTATGAAATAAGAAGCATGACAAACCATTGATTATTAATCCATCGTTTGAAGTATACCTTACATAAGGTTTTGATAATAAATGTTCTAAAAGCGATGATATTTGTTTGTGATACAGATTGCCACACGACCAAGCAAATACTTTATTCATGTTAAACTTACCTAATTTTTGTAAAGCCAACATTCATACATATGAGTCAGATATCTGACTAGAATTTTATCTGTCCATAAGCTAATATGGTTCTCTTTAGGGATTTTTATAAAGGGCATGTAATTCATTTATTATTGAGGTAACAATAAATTGTGCAAACATGCATCACCAAAGACATCTTATTACTTTCTATGAAGGGTAAAGTTTTAGTTTTGTGCATTGACATTTTTTTTTAGATACTCGTAAAAAGCAGCGGGTAAAGATGGAACTTGTACGTCCTAAAGCTTATTCCAAGCCAATAGAATATCACTATTTCGACAACATTCGGGCACAAGATCCAAAATAGTGTAGTAATTCAATCAGCCTTGATATAATCGTGGTAAAATTTCAATGATATGGAAAAAATTAGCTAAAACCATTAAAAAAAATACTATATGCAAAATAGAAAGGGGAAACAAAGGAGAGCCCTATCCTTGCGGCAAAGAAGGAAACAAAAGCTAGGATCAGACAAAGAACTATGCTGTAAAATTACTGAAAGCTACAGCACCAAAAGCATGCTTTGTCTGGATCGAATTGAGGATGAAAAGAAATATATTTTGGAGTAAGAACGCCTCAGTGATTCGACAAATTACTCAGTCAATTGTTATCCTTTCGTCACACTTTGCAAGAAAAGCATTACTTGTATTATGAATGGTACCATTATTAAATGGTCAATTTCAATTGAAGACAAGTACATTGGAGAATTCAAGAGTAACGTGTTAAAAACAATAGCTGCTCACCCTCTCGTTTTCTCTCTCCTCTGCCTCGATCTACTGAGGTTCCAATTCAACTACGTAAATACATAAGATAATAAAATAATAGTATTGATAAAAGCATAATAATAACTTGATACAAATAGATCTACTGTAGTCTCCCATCAATCGCTGCTCTTATTCCTGAGACAGTGATCTTTTGTAATTTAACGGTGGCTGCATCTCCACAGATGTAGTCATAAAGCCAAACTTAAGACCATATGAAAAGAAACTATTAGTGATTGAAATATACTATTTATTTATTCATTTATTTATAAAAGATGCAAAAAAAAACTAGTGTTTTGGTAACATAATCTAACGAATTCAGTTATGCGCAACAAGGACCACCGCGGGAAGGCACACTAGTTGCACTCGCTCTACTTATTATAAAGAGTTGATTGAGTACCGGTCCTCAAAAATAATGAAACAGTGCGAATCATCTTAGCCTTCAAAGCAAATCTCAAGGTATAAACTCTTTCATGCTTGCAGAATGACGGAGGGACACCCCACTATACCTGTTCACTCCCATTGCATGTTGCTCTCGGCAAGAGTGATTTATAAAAAGAACAGAACCTTTAGAATAGACAACCTGA
>VCJE01002973.1:43647-54049 GCA_024140265.1 Backusella liffmaniae | reverse complement strand
CTGGTGCAATTATTTGATTTTATGTTTATTAGCTATGATTATATAAAAAAAGGACTGGGTATATACAAACAACAGTGCTCCATAATGAAGCGCTCTAAATGTAAAGAATGTGTTTGTATATCACCTTAACAAAAATGAATATGAACATATAATGTATTTTAACAATCAAATGTGATGATAAGTGGGATCCATTTATATATCCATTAATACATGAATAGGATGCCATTTTATGACCCATTGTTGGCTTATATAGCATGGATGTAGGGATTATCACCCCCCATCCCCTTTTCTCATTAATTCTTCTAATTTTTCTCATTAATTTGAAAATTTTTCTCATTTTCTTGAAAAAGACAGTACAACATATACAATATTATAAAATATCGAATTGTCTTCTGATTCAATAAGCAATCAGCATACATTTACCACCTTTAAAAAATGCCTTGATTTTAGTTTATTTCGCGGATTCTCGGTAACTGATTCCACCTTGAGCAACCAAAACATAAAAGTCCGTCACTATGAAATCAAATCAAGATGAATGTTTCAACAATGAAAATAAAAAGCAAACATTGACGTTGATGCGATTGAATGTATATCAGACGTATTGAATATTACATTGAATACATACAAATCATCGCTGTTCTGACTATTTATTTTTATTCTTGCCATCATTTTTCTTTTTTTAAAAAAGAACAATTTAATAAAATGATTTCTTTTTTTTTTTAATTAAATACTTCAACCCACGTTTCATTTGGGTAAAGTGATACCAGGTAAACAAAAACTGAAAAGGAAGGCCACCTATACATGCAAACACCGCCAAGCTTTTTTTTACGTTTTAAGGTTATCCGATTGAACGGGATAATATTTGATTCTGGTTTGGTGTTGTACTTTTTTACACAGGACAAAAACCTCTCGAACCGTCTTTATTCCAACTAATTAATGAGAAATGTCACCCATTGGTGAGCAGCATGGCTCTATTACTGTTGTTTTATTTGAGCCATTGTAAAAAAAAAAAATAAGGTTTTTTAGTCCCTGATTATACGGTGTATATCGAACCTATCCAATGAGTGATCAGGAAAAGAAAAAGAGTCATTAACAAAAGAGTGTTTTGTTTGAAAAAGAAATGTATATTTTTATAGAGTCACAACCTTTTATAGTATTCCCCACGCTTGACTAAAATAAAATAAAAATTCAAGTAAAAAAAGTCAGAGCATGTGTCCGTTTTAAAATAAAAGTAGTAATGTTTTAGTCATACAAAACTGTAAATCTTCAACTTACCAATAATGTCATTTTAGCACCTTTTTTTCAAATGGGGTATATTTTTTGATAAATGATAATCTAATGAAATGCTATAAAAAAATTCAAAAAACTAATTTAATCAAGTAAAACCTTTACTATCTCTTCATTTGTTTTATAATATTGTATACTCACAACATAGTTGACACAATCATAATCCTTTTTATTGAGTAGTACTTTAATATCTATGTATATAAAAAAAAAAGCAATAGATCAAGATTAATTCAACTGGTTACACATACATTTGCGGTTTTCTTTTTTACAGAAATACAAAAGTTCTCGAATTCAAAAGATCAAATAAGAAGAAAGAATTGGGTTATTTAATCATATACAAAGATATTGAAACTCATATAGCGCACTAAGAAGAAAAGACAAAACAACAACAAAAACCCTATTCTGATTTGATCAGATCAAGATTCCTTTTTTTATTTTTTTTTATTTGCGGGAAATCATTCAATTCACGAGTATCATTTCCCAGGCTAAACAACTCATGTTACACTTAAAATGAATATATAAGGAGAAGCTTTTTTTTTAAACTTTTTTTTTAAACTTTTTTTTTGTGAACATCTATTATATCACATATATTAATCCCCTTCCTCCCCTTTAATAATAAAAAAAGTAAACTCTATCTCTTTTATATAGGTAAAATTATATATAAAGTAGATTTTATATTATAGACATATCCAATATCATCCAGCATTGTTATTAATTACATTATCATATTTTGTTTTGCTTCGTTTCTGTTCAATTTGAGTTTTTGTTTTGTACATATATAAAGAATTATGACTATTGATACACCCACCACCAGCAGCAGTCACTCAACCAAAATCCAAACTGAGCAGCATACCATCGTTGTTGAAAAAGAACAAGTTGATACCACCGCTACTAGCAGCAACCATTCTAGTACCTTCCAAATTGATCCCATTGGACCCAACAAGAACGGTATGAAGGAGGAAATTGTGGAAGAAGAAGTTGTTGAGAAACCTACCGGGCTTAAACAAAAGATCAGGGGCTATTTCGGTATCCATCTTTTTTCTGGTATTTTGATGGTTTTGGCTGGTGTTGCCATTGCATTTCAAGCAGGTAAAATAAAAGAAAATAGAACCATCGTCTTTTAATAATCAATTAAAAAAAAACACGCAACTAGGTTGCAATGCCAGTTTGAACAAATATGGTGGAAGATCCTTTTCTTCGGTTTGTACCTTCTTAATTGCTGCAGTTTGTAGTGGATTATTTTTCACCTTTGATCTTCTTGTTTTAAAAACGCCTCGACCTAGTAGTAAACTTAAAGGTAAAGTAATATAGAGTGTATAGTTTTGTCTATATATTTATCATATACTAACGAACAAACTAATAGATGCACCATGGTATGCATGGATTGGTGGTATTCTTGGTTCTTTTTACGTAATCATTAATATCTTGACTGTTCCAAGATTGGGTACAGCTACAGTATTAAGGTAAAAAGAAATAATATCTTCTATAAAATATCAGTTTTTTTCTTAACACGTATTCATTATATATTTGTAAAGTATTTTTGTTTGTGCTCAAGTAAGTTTATAATTATAAAAAAATAGAAAAAAAAAAACTTAAACTATTCGTTTCTAAACATTTAAAACATAGATCATCACGGCCTGCATTATCGATCATTTCGGGCTTATAGGTTTGCCAAAACGTAAATATACAATTTGGAGAATATTAGCCTCTTTAGCTTTAGTTGGATGCGTAGTTGTTGTGGCCAAATTTTAAAAAAAAAAGTACTCTATCTAAAAAGGAAATGGATATTCTATTATTTTAAAGAAGCATTACTCTTATTTAATAAAAATGGGAATTATCATAATAAAGACCAAACAAAGCGCAATTTTTTTTAATGTACATATCCACACAATGTAGAATTTATCATAATTACCATGATATATCCCGCAATAACAACCTGTTAAGAACTATCCCGTCCGTATTTTAAGTTTTAGTTTAATGTTATTTTTATTTTATTTATTTCTGTATTTTGCCTATGATTGCTGTTGTCTCCAAGAGTTGTCTGTTTGCATTGACGCTAATTCACTTTCAGATATTTCATAAATTGTTGGGTGAGAAGCTGAAGCAGAAGAAGGTAACGATGAGGTAGAGGGAGGGTTTGTGGAAATGGTCGGTAAACGCATCATTTTGTTATAGCTATTGTTGTTATTACCGTTGGGCGTTGACATTTGTACGATGGGAAATTGAATAATCCGCGGTATTCGCTCTTCCTCGGATGGCTGATCAAGTAGATAATTATGTGTTTGAACTGTTAGAGATTTTTTCCGCAGTAGTTTGGAATAATCTATTGATTTTCCATTTTACGATGATGATTATTATATTGTTATTTACGGTCAAGATGATAAATAACTTACGTAAACCACATGCATTACAAAGTGTTCTTGCACCATCTGGCCCTCTTCTCCATTCAGGTGTTTCTGTTGTATTACATGAGTGGCATCTTTGGCCCGTCATACTACGCTTCTAAAAATGATGTTAGTTTATCCCACTTTTTTGACAACATGCATTACAAAGACAATTTACACTTCTTCGTCTATATTTAGGTCTTGATGACTCTGTGATATTTCGAGCCTGTCGAATCATACTGTATTTTTGTTTACTTTCTTCAGTCTAAAGCATGAAAAAAGAAAAAATAGTTGTTAGTATATAAATTCTTCAAGCGTAAACAATAAAGAAAAGCATACAATTGAATCGCGAAAGCCAGGACTGTTAGTGCTATTACTGTTATTACTATTATTGACATTATCTGTCTCTAGCAATGTACCGTTTTCCAATAACATTAATGATTCCAATATATTGGCAGTTGCACAGTACACTTGATCCAATAAACTACTCCTTAATGCTTCCGTCAATGGTTGATCACAATACTGGGACATATTACTTTGCAGTAACTTGCAACGGTCGATCACCTATATAAATATAGTAATTAAGTAAATAAAAAAACTATATTATCAGTCGCATTAATTAAGTAATTACATTTGTTAGTAGATAATGGCGTTGCTGAGCATCGCTACTGTTGTTATTGTTATTGTTATTGTTGTTAGAATGTGGCGCTATTCCTATTGCAGGCTGTTGGTTTTGGTTATTGTTATATCCAAACGAATTATTATTAATATTAACGATTGGCGATGAATTATGTACAGTGGTGGATGATGAGTTGTTGATGGAGGGATTCGGAAGTCTACTTTTCAAGTCAGTTTTCCCAGTTCGTACATTTAAAAAGCAGGAATTAGTGAAAAGGAAAAACACAAGTTACCTGTCTGAGAGAGGAGCTAGAGGCTCAATATCCTCGTCCATACTAGACGAAGAGTCTATACACAGTTTAGACACATCCATGAAAACCAAAAATATCAGAGTTTGAATGTAATAAATAATAATTTATTAAATAAAAAGAAAAAAGAAAAAAGGTCCCAAAAAAATATAAAGAGAGAGGGAGAGAGAGAAAGTGAATACCAGAAAAAAATCACCTTTAGCTCAAAACGAAAACGACTATAACAGTCACATATTGTGGGGGGAGGGGTATCAACGAGTTTTAGGTCCAATCAGAGCTTGTTCTGCCAGATCTGCAATCTAGATAATGTTTTTTTCGGTTAGGATTCTATTGAAAACCGCAATTCTGCTTTACCTTGCTTTATTTATCTGACACTAACACACATTGTTATACTCAACAAAAACAAGTTCAAAAGCAGTTAAAAAAAATACGAAAAAAGATGGAAAACTCTTTTTTTTTTCAATTCCATAAATAGAATGATATGATAGAAGCACTAACATGAGCATTAAGCTTTAATAAGTTAGGTGTCCTGTTTTATTTTATATTTTCTTTTCACCATACTTTTGCTACTAGTTCATTATTTCTCTTTCTCCTCGATTCTGTTCATTGTTCATATTTTAAAACAATCACAATAAAGATGTTTAATAGATCAAGTGTTTTTTTTTATTATCGGTTTTAAAAAAAAAAAAAAAATTCATGCACTGTCGGTAATCAAGACGTCATCCCAGATATCTGAGAATGTGTGTTTCATATTGGTGGATGAGTTACTCAATTAGTGTAATTTCATTTTTAAAACGTTATAAAAAAGGAAAGATACGCTTGTATTTATAGCAATAATAATCGAATATCATGTACACACACCAGAAAACTCAACTTTAACTAATTAAGTTTATCTCGATCTGTCCCTGACATTTTAAGTCCTATTTCTAGGCTGAGTAGAAATGAACCAATGAGATGTGAGATGCATGATGTTGCATATATGTTTTATGTATACCATTCAAATACAACTATTGCTTTTGTTTTCTGGCTTGGGTCCCGATGTATATAACAATTAAAGTAAATAAACATAAAAGTATCTTTGTACTAAAAGGCTCCAATCAAATCAACTTCATTATATTTACAAACAAAAATAAACAACTCTGGTGAGTTCACTGATTCTAAAATGGTCTTTTCAGAAGACACTGCTCGATGGGAATATAAATAAATTGATAGATATTGAAGAAGGAGATATCCTTTTGGGGTCCTAGATCAAAACCTCGCATATTTTAGTTTGTTCCATTCTATGGAGACACTCTTGTAATAGACACGGTGTTAGCTAGTGCAATCTTACAAATACCAAAAATAGTATACGTAAAAAAAAGTGTGCTACCTATCCCATCTATATTTGCAGTTACGTCATTTGGTAATAATGAATCACTGTGCATCTTGATGAAATGAAGTTTTAGGTAGAATGTACTTTCTCTTCTTCTTGTATTGATATTTATATTTATATGTTTTAAAAATGAGTTTAAGCTCTGCCATTAACGCTGTTTCCCGTCGTAACCAGTCTACTTCAACACCTCGCATTTCAAATAAAAAAAGTATAATAGACTCAACTTGTACGAGCTGACCAATAATGGATGTAAAGATATGTTTCGCTTTACCTTGGGTAAAATTGAACGAATCTGTATAGCCACGGAACTCGAGAACCTTCTACGCTTTAATTCTTTGAAAGTAGATAGAGAACTGGCTATGGCAATAATGTTTTATTATTACTCTTTTCCTCGTCGACCAACTGATATGGCAGATCTCATAGGAATGTCAAAGGATAACATCAGAAGAGTAATAAGCAATATGTCAAGAATATTATATTGATTAAAGTGCGCTCTTTTTTTTCTTCCATCGATTTTTTTCTCTTTTGGTTTGAAGTAAATGAACTCGATATCGTCTTTATGTGTATTTTGGGGGTTTTGCTTGTTAAAACTCATGTTAAAGTGATGAAAAAGAAATAAAAAGGCGTTGGATAGACTTTATACATTATTGCACTAGATATGCAATAATGACAACATGGCCATGAAGATTGCATTAGCATTTGTTACACATATTGTCTTTAAATGGTATAGCGTAACATTATATAGTGCAATTTTAATACAAAGTTGAAGATTGCACTAGCTAATACGGTGTCTAATAGTCAAGGAAGAATGCAAAAATGCAGTGGAAAGAAATGATGACGACTTGGGAATACAGTGGAACCTGGAGTTTAATGACATCAATATGAATTGAAGATGGCACTTCTAGTTTATAAAGCATGAGCTATAGTGTTACGTATTACTAGTCAACATAATCACTTAAAGGATCAATTAAAACTGAGACTGTGTACAGGCTCAGGGATGTCTTTGATAAACGTAAAGTTAATGGGGATTCAATAATGTACAGAATGGGCACAAAGCTATATATACAACAAATATAAAAAATAAATATTATTGCTTTATTCAAAAATGTACATTTCCTGAGAATAAACATTTGTCTAAATTGTTTGCTTCTGTTTGCCCAGGCATATTAATTGTTGCTCTCTTTAAAAATGATAAACCTCACCTCCCGTTTTACCGTGAAGAGCATGCCGTTTTTTCTCCTTCTTGTTCTTACTATTTCCTTAGAAAATAACGAGGATATAATAAACAGTGTCCCTAAAAAGAAGATGTTATCATCTCATGTAAAAGAGGGTCTGCTCAGGAGACATTTTGTTTTCATTGTTTGATTTGTATCCCCGTCATGATTTTTTGGTCTTTAGTTGGGGGATGGGGATTACAATATGGTGTTCATATTAAAGATCCACGTCTTGACAACCACACAGGTAACTTTACCCAGACATCGCACATTTTCAACTTTGCGAATACTAATGCTCTTGCTGCCGCTCTCCGGTTTTGCAAACTTTCGAGAAAGAGAACTCGTTTTCTTGACATTAGCGATGCTCATGAAGCTCATACACGATATAATGTCCATGAAAAGGATCTCGATGATGGTTTGGTAGATGCACTTGAACTTTATGATCTCCTGTCGGGAACTCCAACTTTGTCTACTGAAAAGTGTTAAATAGTGGATGCGTATAATTCCAGGACACTAGCAAAGATCATGAAAAAATTCCTCAACTTTGGCTTGACTTGCGAAGAGATGTCACGAAGTCTTGGATTCACAGTAGGTACCATGAGGAACTATGTTTTAGGTTTGATATACAACCCAAGAGCAATTAACTACATGAAAGATTTGATAGTGGAAAGATTGTGGATGCCTTGTCTCGAAATATTACATACCCATTGCAACAGCAAACTCTCCACAGAGTTGTGGAAACCAGATTGGCTGAAAATTCTAGTCACACCTTCGTTTTAAAAAATTGCATGTTGGTTCATGACTAAATGTGCCAATAAAGACAATTACTTCTTTATTTTTATTTTTTATTGTTAATAGTATATATTTCTTAAAATAAAATCGCTTTGTTATATTATGAGGATAACTATTGGTAACAATCTGTCCTTATTTAGAGAACTAGTATTAAAAAGTTTACATTACGAACAATGTGGATAATAAAATAAGACATTGGCATGAAAAAAATTTATATCCACCTTTCCTTTGAGGATGACTTCCACTTTTTTGTCGACTGTCCTGTTAAATGACAATTATGATCCCGCTTTATTGATGAGTTTAATCTTTTGGCTCAGTTTCCTTCTAGACTTCATATATGGTCCATATTTATTTCTTTTATCCCTCTGGGATCCAAACACCCTATTGAAAAACGTCCCGCAACGCTCTTTGGTTCAGTTGTCGCTACTCTGTGGTGCTACCATTACCAATGACATTTCCAAAAGGAAGAATGGTCTGCCACTGCCGCCTTGCGAATGTTCCATACAGAACACTATTTTATTTCAAATTTTATTTCTCGTCCTACTAGTGATATGACTGAAAATTCCTTGGCCCTTTAAATTTGTAAACACATAATCAATAAAATTTCACTTAAACAAAAAATAAAAAAAATATATAAATATATATATGAACATAAAATTAAACTTGGTATGTTTTTATTGATAGATAACATTGTCATAATTTGATATATGTATTTTTTAGTAAAGTATGAAATAAGAGTAATAATAATTATAATAATATACAGACTCTAAAAGAGTGTTTTTTTTTTAAAAAAAAATTGATTTTAAGCCTTCAATCCTTCCTCAATTTGAACAGATTCGGTATTGGATGAAGAGGCTTTGACAGCATAATCTTCTTCAAATTCGTCCAAGTCTTTGCCTTTAGATTCAGGGATCCAAAGAAGTGTAACGACAAGGCCTAAGAACATAATACCTGAGAAGATACCTAAAGTTTCGGGAAGGAAAGCATGTTTACCAGGAGCTCCTCCATGATCAACAAGGACATTGAAAGCAAAGGAAGCGAGGATTGCGCCAGCCTTACCAGAGGCAGCAGAAATGCCATGAGCGGATGCACGCACCTTAGTGGGGAAAACTTCACCGGGAATAATAAAGGTTGTAGCGTTGGCACCAAAGTTTTGGAAGAACTGGGCCAAAGTGAAGAGGAAGATGAAAGCAGGCATGGATTTTTCGATCAAAATATTATAACAACCAGCAAGAATAGCGAACAAGATGGTAGTCATAGTGAAACCCATGATTTGAATAGGACGACGACCCCACTTTTCGACAAAGAAGACAGTAAAGTAGTATCCAGGAACGGAGCCTAAACAAGTGATAATGATTTGACCGACAGTGTTAGCCCAGAGAGTCTCAAAAGCAGTAGGCTTGCTGGCATAACCAATAGCAGACAAAATGGCAGAGTTGTTTAAACCAAGACCGTAAAAGGCAACATCAAGGAAGAACCAAGACAAAGAAGTACCAAGCAAGACCTTCAAGTTCTTCCACTGTCCAAAGTATGCTCTAAATTCAGCCCAGTGATCACGCTTAGCCTCAGTCTTGGTATACATTTGTGAAAGTTCGGTGGAAACGGTTTGACCCTTAGCCTGAGCAGCAGCTTCGACATCATGCTCAACATTAAGAGAATAACGAGGTGATTCGGGCATAGTGAAACGCAAATAGATGGTAGCGACAGCAGGTACAGCACCCAAACCAATACAGAGACGCCAGACATAATCCAAGTTCATCACATCTGCAATAATAGCTTGCTTAAAGATAGCCAAGAGAATCAAAGTAACAATAGCAGCAGCCAAGTTACCAATACCTTGCATGGAGAAGATAAGAGCCATCATCATACCACGCTTACCAGCAGAGGACCATTCAGAAGTAATAGTTGCAGACATGGGGTAATCACCACCAATACCAACGCCAAGAACAAGACGCCAAAGACCAAGGAATCCAATAGCAGAGACACCACGAATAGCAGACGAAGATGTAGCGCAGTTGATAGTACCGATGATAATAATTAACAATTCAAAACCATAAATCTTACGACCCAAGATATCACCCAAGAAACCAAAAAGAAGTTGACCGAAAAATGTACCAACTGAAGACATTCCCTTAATCACACCTTCAATATTAGAAGGCATTTTATTTCCATTCGATGCATAGTAAACGTATCCGAGCATTGGCGTGACCAAGTTGATAATGAAAACGTCATAGGAATCAGTGAAAAAACCAGCTCCTGAGGTGAGGATTGTTCGAACGGTAAACCAGTTCCAACCACCAGCACCAACATCATCTAATTTTTCGAGAGAGTTCAGCTTTTGCTCGGCAGTAGCGTAACGTTCCTGCTCACTGGAAGACATTTATTTATATATATATATAAGTGTGTGTGTGAGTAGAAAAGGTTTTC
>VCJE01002972.1:5530-17590 GCA_024140265.1 Backusella liffmaniae | reverse complement strand
AAAAAAAAAAAAATTAGACAAATTCAAACTCACAACATCAGTTCTGTCACTTTCAACACTTCTTTCATCCATTTTATTTTGATGAATACAGAAATGGCATCAATAGTTTTCAGTTATTTGATTGTTTTTGTATACGGTCTATGAGGGTTATACTTCAACTTTGATCCGATATCTCGGATTGAGCGGAGACTTTTTTTTTTCTGTTATAAATTTTCTTTTTTTTCTTCTTTTTTCTTTTCTTTTTTTAAAAAAAAAAGCAATTTTTTTTTCTTTTATTCAAACTTGTTGCTTGCGCTGTAAGTTATTATACTAGCCTTATAAAAATGACCTGTGTTTTTGTGAATGAGATAAACGAACATGATCATACTATAGGAAGTCACAATGATAAAAACCAAGAAGCAAGTCCTTGTCATAGTCCAGCAGAATCTATTGTCACTCAAGGTAAGACTCTGATACACATGTAGTGTTGTTGGTACTCATTTATATATAGTAACTATAGATGAAGATGATATGAAAATAGCCCAGATCGAATCTGGATCACTTCCTAAAGTAGAGGAAGAGAAAGGTGGCGGCTATGGCTGGTTAGTGGTTCTGGGCGCTTTCTGTGTTCAAGTGACTACCTTTGGCATGTGTAATAGTTGGGGTAAGTTGAAAAAAGATGTTTGTTATTGTGGATATACTAAAACCTCTCTTTCTAAAGGAATTATGCAAAACTATTATGAGCAGAATTATTTCCCAAACGTGCCCAACGTAGCTGTGAGTCTTAGTTTTGTTGCTACTATAACAACAATCTGTCTCAACGCAAGTAGCCCTCTTGTTCAAGTGTTTGTGTCTACATTTGGTATACGTATTGCTTTAATCACAGGCACTATTTTGATTGCTCTTGGTTTGGAAATGGCTGGCTTCAGTACACAAGTATGATGATCCTTAAAACAAACTCTCTTTTACTGATCAATTTTTTCTTTCTCTATTTTAGATTTGGCATTTGTATCTTACCCAAGGTGTTGTGTTTGGCGTCGGTGCTTCCTTTAATTATGTCGCTATTATGGGTGTTGCGCCTCAATGGTTCACGAAACGTAGAGGCCTTGCACTTGGCATCATATCGAGTGGTTCTGGCATTGGTGGACTAGTGATTCCCTTTATTATGAACGCTTCCAATGGAGCACTTGGCGGCGCTTGGACTTACCGTATCATGGGTTTTGTATGTCTTGCATGCGACATTGTTGCCTGCTGCTTTGTAAAGGAGAAATATCAAAAGCTTAAAACCAAAAAGAAATTGTCTGAAATTATTCGTTTTGAATGCTTAAAGGATATAAATGTTCTTCTTTTTACAATTGGTTCGGATATTGCTCTACTTGGTTATTCTATTCCCTATGTCTTTATTCCATGTAAGCTAATAGCTCCTCTTCTCCTTTTTTTTTTATTATTTCTTTTTAGTATTTGTGAATTTTTTGTGTATTAATGATTTATTTTATTTTATATTGTTATTAGCCTACGCCACTTATCTTGGTCTATCATCATCTCAAGGTACATCTCTCATCGCTATTACTGCTGCATGTAACTTTTTTGGCCGTATTGTTACAGGGTAAGATATCAAATCAATAATTCAAAATAATTCAAGAACTAACCTCCCTCCTTTTCTCTCTCTCTCTCTCTCTCTCTCATAGAATCCTTTCTGATATATTTGGTAAAGTCAACATCAATTTGCTCTTTACATTCATTACCTCTCTTAGCTGTTTTCTTATTTGGACATTTGCCTTTACCTATGAAAGCTTAATTGGCTTCTCCGTTGTCTTTGGTCTCTTCAGTGGTTCCTATTTTGCGTTGCTTTCACCAATTACGGCTCATCTTGTTGGCATGGAAAAGTTCCCTTCAACACTCTCCATCATCCTCTTTACAAATACTGCCACTGCTTTTGGTACCAATATTGCAAGTGCCATTGAATCTTCGGCCAATGCTCAACCGTTTTTTAGTTACAAAATGTTTACTGGTGCGGTTTACTTTGTTTCTGCTATATTTTTGCTTGCACTTAAATTAAGAATCAATAGAAATCCTTTCTCCAAGGTTTAACCTGCATACATCTTATTTATATAAAAATAAAATAAAAAAACCTTTATCATCATATAATTTAATGATTTCGTTCCTGGTAAGAGTGGATATCAAATTCACCAAATACTTATAATTGTAATTTATTATTAAAAAAAAAGAGAGAAGGGTATTTAACTATGTTAGTACAAGTATTTCAATATAATAAAAGAAAGATTAAAGCGATATTCTATGACTGTGGAGGTGATTGTAGCACCAACGTCTCAATTTGGAAGGAAGAGCCCAAGACCACATCTTAAACGCTACGAGGCAAAAGAATCGCCATTGGAATAAGAGACTGCCTATGATAACAATCATGATTGTATACACTAATAATTCTGCAAAGAAGAATCCAACATAGTAATACCATGTGTTTTCTATTTTATAATAAAATTAATAATATTCCGTAATAAGTATGTTTTAATAAAAACCTGGAATGTGGACCAAATGAAGCAGCAAGCGAGTGACATGAACACTGGAAGAACCTGTAATTGCGAAAATGAAGAACCTCCAAGTCCATAAAAGGTAGAAACGCCAGTCTCTTCTTTTTACTTGTTCTTGTTGGTTTTCCATAAGAGGTGTTTCCTCGTCCATTATTATTCTTTAAAATAAAAAGAAAGAAAGAAAGTAAGGAATTATTTATTTTTACAAAAAGAAATTATTTCGAGCCAATCATTGTTTCAGGTTCTTATCAGATTTTTCTCAATATGAAAAGGCAAAAATGACATCATTTTTACTAAAGTTGTACACCAGAGGTCGGTGAGTCTACCGTAAAGGCGCAACATATTGTAAATGTTCAAAGAAGGCCCTCGCCAGGCCCTTATGAGGCCTTTTTACCCTCAGTCATGTTTATTGGAGCTCATATTCATCCATATCAGAATAAAGAGGACATGATTCATCATTTATGAGTGATAAAAAGGGGAGCCGTTTTCTCTTTTTTCTCTTACTTCACTATGATTTATAAAAAGAGCACTTCTCTACTCTCAGCCAAAATTGGAACAGATAGCTCAAACTGTGATAAGATAGATATACCAATTCCATTGAAATAAGTCATATAAAAGTGACATTCTTTGTCATCGTAATACTATACCTGAGAATAACACACTTATAAAGTAAATTCTAATATTCATATCTCTCGAGAAGGGGAATGTCAACGAAATCTATCGAATTCATATTAGTGATACAAAAAAGACAATAGTGCTTAACACATATGAAAAAAAAAAAAAAACTTTTACCAACTACCAGTAGATTGGAACCTTGTATAATAAAATGCTAGAATCTACATTGTTAGTAGATCACCGATTATGTTGCATAAATCGAGAAAAAGTAAAGATTTCTTTTGTCCAAAAAACACAATTAAATTTTAAGAATAATGATAAATATCTATAGGTACGATGAACACAGTTCTCTACGGAAGAAAAATATGATTATACTTCTATTTACGCCATATGCAGTCCCACCAACATGTATTTTTAATGAAACGAAGAAAGCTTGATACTAGTAAAGTTCTGGCCAAACTTTTTTCTACTGCAGGTGCACATAAACCTGTATTGCCTTTTTTTTTTTCATGGATCTAAAATTATAATATTATTAACGATAAGTGCGGTTTTTTCATTATAATAATAAAAAGTGAAATAACGATAAACTAGATCAAAAATTAAAGTATTTTGTAAATAGCATTCCTTTACAAATTATATTTCTTTCAATTGAAAAAGGAAAAAAGCGTAATGGTATCAATTTTCTTATCTTAGATTTGATCGAATAAGTCGAAAAAACGAGAGAATTAAGCCTATTCGGAATGCACATAAAATTAGCTTGGATTTGTTATATGTACCAACTTGTAGGATATTTTTAATAAAACTGAGGCAATACAGAAATAAAAATATATTTACCGTTTTCCTATGTATCCAAGCATGTATGTAAGTAGGCTATTTCATGCATCTCTCTTTTTTTTATTATTATTATTACTTTAATACCTTTTTTTTATACTCTTCCTTCTTTTCTATTTTTTAATAACTACATAATGAAAGTAAATCAATTCTTACATTTCCATCACAACACTAATAAAAGAGCCAATCTACCACAAAAACCAAACAAGTCACACCTTGACCATCTCCCAAACGACGTACTACTCTATGTGCTACAGCAATTCGATACCTCCCACCTTCACACGATCAGCCATGTATCTCGACGACTACGCTATTATGTCGGAATTGTGCTGAGTTACTACACACTCCCTCAGGTACGACTCTCGACATTGATACATCAGGAAGGGCGTAACCTGCTTAGCACCTATTACTATTTTAAATACTTTGATACACAGACATTCACTGCCGTATTTCAAGTGGCGGATACAGCACAGATGAAGCGGTATCGAGTGGATGGACAAACAGATGCTCCCAGGTTAAAGTCACTGTCCATGTCGGTGTCATCCAGGGACGTCTTGCTGTATAAACTAAATAAACCATTGAAACGAGGTGGGACTGTCTATTACTATTCATCATCTCTGCTTTCATCCTCTTATACGTTCTCGTGCTGGTCTTTTTCTTACTGTGTGCTTAAAAATAGCATCCAACTTTCGCTTTGTCCAAACACGATACGGATACAATTGGCTTGTCTTTTCCACCATAAAAAATAAATGCGGAATTTAAAAACATTTCATGTTTATGCTTTAGTTTTTGGGAATCGGGTGTGTATGATACAAATAAATAATCTGATAGAAAATGAAACAAATGACTTTGTTTATGCAACGAGCTTAAATATATTTTTATTATTATAAACACTCTTTCAATAAAGCAGATTTATTCTCTCTTTTGTATAATGACTATTATAAAAGCACATGGAAAAACAATCAAGCCCTAAATCTCCTTTTAACTTTTTATTACTCCTATTGTATAACAATAAAAAGCTCCCTTTTTATTTAATAAGCGATATAATGTTGGAATTAAAGATACAAGAGAAATAAACAAGTAAAACAAAAAAATAAAAAGGAGAAAATATGCTTCTATTATTAATGAAATCAGATGAGCTCATAGTAGTAATAAGGATGAAGAATATCTTTTAAGTGAAAAAGAGCGTCATCATCAAAGGAATTATTGGAAATTTGTTTCATTTTTTTATTATTTTTATTTTTTTTTCTTTTTCTTTTTCTTTTTATTAAAAAAAAATAATATATATATTTTTTAATACAAGTTGACATGACTGGCAGTAAACATGCTGTTGAAGAGGAAAAGGAGAGTGTCCTTAACCGTATGTAAATATGATAATACTAATAGTAATAAAGACATTAATAATATATAATAGACGATAAGGTTTTACCAAATGTATTGTCGATTTATAAGGAATTAGAAGAGGTGGATTTGCAAGTACATCACTGGAAGATTAAGGAATGGTCGACGTTGGAGCAGCGTGCTCATGGACCGATATTTGAAGCAGCAGGGTTCAAATGGTAAATAGATATAAAGATAATGTTATTATTTACTGTCTATTAATAAATACATAAATACATAAATAAATAGGCGCATACTGTTATTTAGTAAAGGCAACAGTCAGCATGAAATGATGTCAGTTTATCTTGAAGTAGTGGACCCAACTACTTATGGCTATGGAAAGGATTGGTCTGTATGTGGTCAATTTGCAGTAGTGATATCAACTCCAGATACCCCAAGTCATTACTTTGCTAATCGTAAGTTTCCTAATACTACATGTATGTATGCATTTATATATATAATTGAATTACTTAGATGCGCACCACAGATTTTGTTCAGAAGAAATAGATTGGGGATTCACTCGATTTCATGATATAAAGTCATTAACACAATCACAGCATGGAAAAGATCCTTTTGTCATCAACAATGAAACGAGATTATCCATATTTCTGCGTGTGGTGAAAGATGAAACTGGTGTATTGTGGCATAATCTAATAAAGTAAGTAGTCCGTTATGTTACTCTATTCTATTCCCATTTATAATCATTCTATATCAAGTTATGACTCTCGCAAAGAGACAGGCTATGTTGGTATTAAGAATCAGGGTGCGACATGTTATATGAATTCTTTATTGCAATCACTATACTTTACAAATACGTTTAGAAAGGCTGTCTATAAAATCCCTACTGAAAAGGAAGAGCCAACAAATAGTGTCGCATTAGCATTACAACGCTGTTTCTATCAATTGCAGTATTCCAGTGAGGCTGTGGGGACAACTGAATTGACAAAGTCTTTTGGGTGGGATTCCCTGGATGCTTTTATGCAACATGATGTGCAGGAATTTAGCAGAGTATTGCAGGATAGTCTGGAGCTAAAGATGAAGGTAAAGTAGAGTACTGAGAGTGTGTGTGTTTTACTATTATTAGTATAAGTATGCGTGTGTGTGTGTGTGATAATAAAAGAGGTGGGACAGGAAAAACAAAAAGAATGATCTAAAATAATCGTTAGGGGTATTTCTTTTTATATTTATACATCAAATTGCTTTTCATTAGAATACACCTGTTGAGGGCGCAGTCAGTCATATATTTATGGGAAAGATGAAGAGCTATATAAAGTGCATTAATGTGGACTATGAATCATCTCGAGTAGAAGATTTTTATGGCAAGTTGTAGATATATTATTGTTACTATTTAGCATGATGAATAACCCTTGTTATTATTATTACAGACATCCAATTAAATGTAAAAGGATGTAAAAACTTGTACGAGTCATTCCAGAAATATGTGGGTGACGAAATAATGGATGGAGAAAACAAATATATGGCAGAGGGATATGGTCTTGAGGATGCTCGTAAAGGCGTATCATTTGAAAGCTTTCCACCTGTTCTTCATCTTCAATTAAAGAGGTTTGAATACGATATGCAAAGAGATACCATGGTAAAGGTAAATGTATACATAGAAAAACGAGAAATAGCTTCATGTGCTTATCAGAGAGAGACATGTAGATAAACGATCACCATGTATTTCCGGAGCAAATTAATTTGGATGAATTCTGTTCTCAACCAGGAGAGCATTCAGACAACTATAATTATGCTCTTCATGGGTAGTTATTATTATTACTATTATTGTTATTATATATCATATTCATCGTAATTTACTTTTTACATAGAGTGCTTGTTCACAGTGGTGATATCGATGGTGGCCATTACTTTGCTCTTTTAAGACCTAAAAAAGATGGAAAATGGTATACACAAGAATAATGCTCTTGTTAATCAACCTTGTTAACTTGTTTATTATTTGTCATACAGGTACCGTTTCGATGATGATCGTGTCACCCCAGTAACATTGAGAGAAGTATTTCAAGACAACTATGGTGACGACCCACTGCGACCCGCCAGTGAAAATGACGATGTCCCTAAAAACATAACGGATGATCAACTTCGCTGTACCAATGCGCGTGCCTTGAAGCGATTCACCAACGCGTATATGCTTGTTTATTTTCAGTCAAGTAAATTGGATGAGATATTAAGCGATGTGGATGAATCAGATATACCAACCCATCTAAGTAAATCTTCAAAGTCATTAAAGGAAGATGTGTTGAACACATTGCTTCCTCAGCAAAAGAATTCTCCAAAGCAGCAGAAGGATATTCGCTTAAAGAAAAATGAAAAGTCTTCCCCTGATAGGAAATGTAATATCATGTAATAATATAATAAATAAATAGTTTTTATAATATAATCATATTTTCTCTTTATTTTTATGCTTCTCTCTTTCATCAAAAAAAAAATAAAAAAATAAAAAAAAGACAGCATTTGTGTTTGATTTCGAGTACATTTATACAATAGCACAGCACATTCCTTCCTTTCTCTATATTTTCATGGTGATTTATTCTTGCTTTTCGGGATGTACCACAGTTCCAAACTCTATACTATCCTTCATGGTATCCAATGCAACATCTCGGCTATTTGGTAGTTTCTTCTTTTTTAAATCTTCCTGGATTAATCGCACTGCAGATTCTGGTACCAAGACCTGCTGCAAGTATTCAACGGGTTGTAATGGCTTTGTATATTCTCTTTTAAGAAGATTTGTTTCCATGAATAATTTTCCGAGTACTTCTACTAATACTGCTGAGCCCCTGGGACCGTAATATCCAGGCTACATTTTATATATATTTAGTTCTAATCTACACATCTCAGTACTATTACTAATAATATTACCAATGCTCTATCAATACGCTTCATTAAACTAAATGTTGATCTTGCTTTGTTTGTACCTTCCTTGTTGAAGACCTCTTTTATTTCATTAAAGAAACTGCACTCTGTATTCCCCATGATGACATCCAAAAGATCTTTTTCCATTCTCTGCACACGGCCTGGTATTTTGTCGAATCTGATCTGCACTGGATATGCCTTTTCAACACCCAAGGGCTTCATACGCATCTCCACTTTATGCAAATTACAGAATTCTTTTGCTGTTCCTTCTGGAATCTCGAGTTTTTTCAATAGCAAGGGCTTTTCAATGAATCCGCCTTGTTTTTGCTTTCTCAACAATTTAAGCTCAGCGTCATGCTGCTTGATCTGTTCTGTACGGTGTCTGGTTTCTTGGTTGCGCAACACACCAATTCGGTGCTCGACAGCCTTTGGATATGGTCGTTTTAACACTTCAAAGCAGCTGGGGCATTCAAACTCTATTTTTATTATTATTATTATTATTATTATTATTATTAATGGTTGGTTTTTGTTGTCATTTAAACTTGTCTAGAAAAAAAACACGTCTTCTCCCTTTTTTTTTTTGTTGTCTTCTATTCCACTCTGCTGTTTTCACTTACTATCCTCTTCTGGCATTTCATTTTCGGCAGCCTGTAAACTTTGCCTAAACTTTTCCATATTCTCTTCGGTAATTTGGTTGTCAACAGGCTCCTTCTTTTTTTTTTGAGGCATATTCAACTTTTTGACTGATGGCTTTGCATGTTTGCTAGGCCCGATTGCAACCACAGTAGTGACTTCACTACTGGGTTCAGCGGTATTTTTGGTTTTGCTCTTTTTGGACTCTCTCTCTTCCGCCTTCTCTGGCCGCTTGTTTTTGCTTTCTGTTCTTTTGGTCATTTTTAAAGTAAAAGGTTTGAAGGACAGAATAATGAAAAAAAAAACTGTTGCCAGAGCGATAATTCGTTAAAAAATGTGACTTTATTTACACAACTAAAAAAATAGTGCCAGTGAAAATCAATACAAACTCGTAAAGATAAGTCTATTTTACCGATAAAGCTAATTAGTTGGATATAACAAAAGAAAATGTCAAAAACAAAAATAAGAGAAAATAAAAACTACATTTATTTCAACATTGGCCTGAGCAGTGGCCTGAGCATTGGTTTTTTGGGTCACATGGCGAGAATAAAAAAACATCAACCAGTCACGACACCACAACTGTAAAATACCACTTGTGTGGATAAGCGTATATAAAGAGCTTCTCAACGTTGATCCGCAAGTTTGATATATTAAATCATGCTCATTTATGAGAGTATTTGATAATCAAAATTAATCCAGTATATGTGGTTTTTTACCATTAAAAAGAAGACAACAGGTTTCTTCATTAGGTCAATTATTAAAAGCTGTTATTCCATAATTGGAGATCAAGACAATTGACAACAGTGCTTTGGTAATAGACAAAAATAACCAATGTTTACAATATAATATCATCTGCTCATATCAGTCTAATATAAATGGTTATGAAAAAAAAATGATTTGATGAAGTAACCTTTGCTGCTTAAAGTATAGTGAATATGTTTTATAAATCAATATATATTAAATAGAAACTTTCTACTTTATTATTGGAAAGTGTATTAAAAATAACACCTTCAATGGGTCTGAGGCCATCGAAAAATGATTCAGATCAAGTTATATGATAAGGAATCAATTTCTTTTAGTGATATCAGAACGATATTTTCTGGTATAGTTTACTTCCCTATATTCGTAGCAAATTTCTATCCACAATATCATGAATATATAATGGGATAAGAGAAATTGATTATGCTTTTTATTTAATAAGTTAAAAGTTTATAATTCACAGCAGTTTTTAACAAATTCATTGGCTTATTCTATGATATGATTGGTTCTTGAAAGGCACATAAAGGTAAATATCATACCACCGATCCCATTAGATGTTGCAAATAGTAAATGATATATATATATAATATATAATAAAAATTTGCAAGTTTCAATAGCGTTTTGTACAACATTCATTTTTTTTTTACCCCCACTATTCTGTTAATCTCCTTTGCTCCACATAAATCAAGCTCGCGCTAAATATACTTTTCCACTAGACTATAGCCAAATCTCCTTGCTTTACTATAAAGAAACTAATATAGCAACTAGCGTCAGGTAGAAAATAGAATACATAAATCGCTTTATTTAGTTAAAATCCAAAGAGAAAATAAATACATATCAGTGGAATTAGTCCTTATTTATCAAATTATTCCATATGTGTTAAAAAAGGGAGCTCTTGTCCCTTGCTTTTTAAATATCCGCATTTGACTCTCCATGCGTCGTGGAGTGTTCTCAAAAGTCCAATTGGATCAATAAAATACCCTTTTGCACTATATTATTTCATGTCAATTGAGTTGTAACACACAACATTTATTCAATATGTAAAAATATATAACATTTACTACCTTCCCTTTTGGTAACTAAATATATCATTGATGGTGATTTGAAACTGTGTTTTTCTGCCCAATTTTTATCATGCTTAGCAAAACCACTACAATTAGTTGCAGTGAGTAAAGCGAAAATATAAAGTTAAAGTATAAAACATCAAGGTATATCATTTATTCTATTCATGACAGCAAAATAGATCAAAAGTATTTATTGATTTCTGTCCAATCACTTGGGCACGACAAAGATTCTTAAATTTTCTGTTTATTGTAATACTTTCGAAATATTTTAAATTTATTCATCTTCCTTTACATGAATAAATACAGGATTTGTATGAATGGTAAAAGCATGTTCAAGGTATTTTATAAAATAATTCCAATATATTAAACAAATACGAAAAAATTCTCGACGAATTCGAGTTTTTGTAAGTGATAGCAAACAAACAAACAAAAAGCAATTAGATTATATGTTACACCAATAGGCACGTTCCTTGGGTAATATTTTGCACTGTCAAAAAAAAGTTTACTTTCCAATCATCATTCTGAAGTGGAGGCACCTGCAAATATACGTATTGTATTAATAAATTTAAATTAAGGACTATAAATACTAAATCAAATATTGTTGAAAGAAAAGAATAACCTCTCATTAACTGTTCTTTCCTCTCTTTATTATTTTTGTAGAAGAATAAAATATTAACCATGCATATTCCAGTCCAATCTCTTTTTGCAATTGCTGCTCTTGCTTCTGTAGTCTCTGCTGGATCCATCCACAAGGACGAGAGCCACCATAAATCCCATAAAGCCCATAAGGCCCCCAAGGGTAAGGCTTTTGATCACTTTATTCAAATCTGGTTTGAAAACATGGTAAATGTCACACGAGGAAAGAGGGGGTGCAAAAATATTAACCTATTTCGCTTAGGATTTTGATACCGCTAATAACAATGCTGATTTCCGCAGTCTTGTAAAGGAAGGTATTCTTTTGGACAACTACAATGCCATTACCCATCCCTCCGAGCCCAATTATGTTGCAGCCGCTGGCGGTTCCAACTTTGGTATTGACAATGATGATTTCTACAACATCCCTGCCGATATCTCCAGCATTTATGATCTCCTTGAGAAGAAGGGTTTGACTTGGAAGGTCTACCAGGAAGATATCCCTTCAGTTGGTTTCACTGGATTCAAGCAAGGTCAATATGTTCGTAAACATAACCCTGCCATTATCTTTGATTCTGTAGGATTAAATGAGACACGTAGACAGAATGTTGTTGGAGGTAAGATTATCTTTCTCCTTTGGTGTACACAAATAACTAAAAACGAAATACAAATAATTAGACGATCAATTCCAAAAGGATGTTGAATCTTCTAACCTTCCTAGCTGGATGTTGTAAGTAAACCTTGTTTAT
>VCJE01002971.1:92329-105970 GCA_024140265.1 Backusella liffmaniae | reverse complement strand
AGTAATAAAAATAATTAAAAAAAAAAAAAAGGAAGAGAAAGCAGAAAAAAGGAATATTAGGCTTGAGAGGATGGTTCATTATTTCGAAGGAACAAACTGTCCAGTGATTTTTTTAATTCACCAACATACGATGGGGCTGTAAAAGTAGCAGTGTTTTCGGTTGTAGCAGATGCTAAAGATGCTGTTTCTTCTACCTCATCTGATTGTATACTGTCGACTTCTGAGCTACCAGAGCTGGTGCTTGTACTTTGGCCCGTCATGACGGAACCGTTTGGATTAATAATGCTCTTAAACATACCATAGTCATCGCTGGTATCTTTACTGCCCTGTACACGATTTTTCAAGACACGCAAAGTGGTTCGTAGGTTTCTGTGTGCTCGTGAGCTTACACTTGAATTGGCGGCCTTTTTCAGCATGGTCATGGCATCACTTGCGATAAGTAACCAGTGCAGCTCAACCGAGCAAGGCAAACGCCAATAGAGGACATGGAATATTTTAGCAACTGCATCGCAACAGATGGAAACGATCAGCAACGCACGATCGCCATCGAGTCTCTCCATTGTTGCACTGATCAGATTTGTATTTGAAGGCGCCTGCATTAATCGTGCCTCTAGCGTAAGCCAATATGCATAGTAAAGCTGATTTAGATACAAGGCGTAGGGGTTCTCGCATTGTTGGATTCGGTCAATTTGTAAATAGTCCATGGGTGAATCGGATAAGCGAAATGCAGGCGGTAACTCTGCCCAAAAGTGTACAAGTTGATTCTCTAAATGAAGAATATCGCCAAGAGGCACAGAATCCAAACAGCCCGAAAACAACTGGTACTTTGTTTGATCTGCTTTTGACGACATTTGACAGATATTCAGACGGACGACGTGGTGAAAGGCAGAGACTGCTTCTCGAAGTTCTTTCTGATTCATTTCGCATTGCAGTACCACAGGATAGCCAACACCGCTGTCAAACAGAATCGAGGCAAAGTCAATTGAACCATCGTATACCATGTAGAGATACGTCTCCAAATAACGAACGGAATAGAATGTGCGACGCCAGGACTCGGCAAGAGCGACCTCCTCCGTCACCGGTGTAAGCGAGGTCAATGTTCTTATTGTGTTCATGTAAACGTCCTTTAGCTTGATGACCATTCTCCAAGCCAAACTTATATATAATCTCCCTTCGCTATTATCCAAGGTAATCAAAGCTGTTTGAGCCAACAGCATGAGGGTGGCAGCAAGAGTGACATCAGTCTCCTGCTCAAACAATAGCTCCTCAAGTAATTCTTTTGCTTCTTGGCGGAACGACTCGGCCCAGTCTTTAGGAGCTGTGAGAAAGGGTATACTTGATATATGTTTACATTGAGAATAAGCAACATAAGCCGCAATGGCCGAGGCTAGAATAGAATCCGGGTGAGATTCCAAAAGAGGTAGATAGTAGGACTGCACAAGCACCGGATTTGTTAATCCAGCACAAGAAAAATAAATTTTGACAAGTTGGAGTTTAATGGCGGTTCGCGTATATATATTGTCATCTGAAGGATGTATTGTGATCATCTTGACTTGCTTCTTTTTCGATTGAAAGAAGCTATGAAGGACATACTCGGCTTTGAGCATTTTATTTGTTACAATAAGTGATTGACTGGATCGGTCAGCATGATAATTTGGTGAGCGGGGAGGTGGGGCAGTAAAGTAATGCATAGATTCCTCTAAGAAAGTCGCAATGTCTGAAATTGTTTTGATCGAGGTTTGAAAAGTGGTCCCAACATTTTTCTTATGGCTGACGGTAAGCTGCCAGTCATTGGATGACTGCTTCTCTTTCTTTTTGTGCTTAGCACTACTGTTTTTACTATGATAATGGTGACAACGACTAGGATCTGTACATTGGCAGTCATATACTTTTAAGGCTTCTGCCATTAGTGGGCTATATTTACTACAATTATTACTACTGCTACTACTGCCAACATTGCATCCATTATGTGTTGCTGACATGCTGATGATGCTATGATTGTTGCTAACGCTACTGTCAATGCTGTTATGGCGACTAGTATAATTGTCACTATCACTATGGTGTATTTCTTCAATGTCTATCCCAGAATCATTGCTGCTATCACTCAAAGGAAGACCTTGTGTTGGTTGTACTAGCAAGGACCTCAGCTGTTGCTCCATGTCTGTCATTTCTTTTTCCATCACTTGGACTTGTTCTAGCATTCTATTCTTTTTTGAGACCGAAATTGACTTTTTGATGACTGTTGGCTTGGCAGTGAATTTAAAGACACAAGCCAGATCCATTTTTATGCATCTGTCACATTGCTGACCTTGAGTTACTATACATTTGCGTCGATGTGCTCTACAGTTTTCGCCTAATAATGTACAAACATATAATTACAAGTTGTAATATAATTTATACATTTAAAGTAATTTAGCATGGAAGGAATATATTCGATTAAAGATGATGAGTAATCTCTTGCTATTACAAGTTAAAGACTACCATTAATAACTGAACAAGACTTTACAAGGTCTATTTCTTTTCTGTTTTATCTCTTCAGTAGGAGACATGTTGGGGCATTTGTACATACTCTTTTTGCTTTGCAACTAAAAAGAAGGAAAAGAAGGGAAAAAAAGGAAGGAAAAGGGTGAGACCAAATAAAAAAAAAATGAAAAGAAATAGGGAGAAAGAAAGAAAAAAGGATTTAAACCGTCGACGTCATGGTAGGTATTATTCAAAAAGAAGTAACTCTGGAAAACCCTTTCACGTGAGCCTCTACAACTCCGAAAAAAATGTATTCGGACAAAACGTTCAAGTAAATTATCATGCATATGAGATAAAAGAATAATGAAAGATATTAATGGCTTTTTTCTTTCTGTAGAATGTCAAAATGATATCATCACAAGAGAAGAAGGTATTGTTCAAGAATACAAATTAGGATTTACACCATCCCCATTATCGATAACAGCAACAATAACCGCACCACTCATTAGTACTAATATTAGTGTGACTACCCTTGCCACTCCTACTTCCTCAACATTACCAGAACAGCAGTCATCAAATCATCAACAAGCACCAGCATGTCCTTATTACGCCTTCCAAGGAATGTTAACAAGTTTTTGAAATGCGTGGCCAAACCGTAAGTAATTTGATTTTTATTTATTTAACATTGGTGAGGAAGAATAAAAGCTTTAAATGATTTTCGTTCTTTATAAGATCGAAAAGTTGCCCAATCAAGATGTTAAGGAGGATGTCCTCGAATTTGAGTTATTCCAAAGATACATTGACCATATACTGTCTGGATTATTTGATGATCCAGATAAAGGCATTTTGTTTAGATGGTAAGTGTGCTCGATTGGTTTGTTATTCAAATGATATTCATTATATTCAATGCTTATAAATACGATGAGTGTTACAAATGAAGAATCAAAAAACGGATTTATAACAAAGCAGCGTCCCGACAGTACAATCACCAGATTATATGGACTCTATTATAGACCATCCTTAGGATTCGTTGAAGTTAAAAGCTTAAAAAGAGGAAATGATAAATATACAAAATCAAACGACCTTGTTCGACTTGGATTATTAACTAAAAATGCTATTGATCAATCAAACGCAAACGGTTGCTTTGGAATACAAGTATTAGGTAAGTATTAAACAGTAAGAAAGTTGGAATTTAAATAAACACTTGACACTTGCATTCTAAACATTATTTTAGGCTTAACAATCAATTTCTTCATTACAAAACTCGTTGCAGATGGAATGTATATTATGTTTGACTTGTACAGCATAAAAGCACCATCATCAAAAGAATCATTTCAAGGATTTGTTGGATATTTTGGCGAAATCTTGTCTATATTGGATATCTTCGATGAGCATTGCCTTTCATTCACTCGCGATACCAGTATTCGAGATTCCTGCAAACGAAAGTCTTTATACCAAGAAGCATTCGATTTCACTTTATCAAAATCAAAAAGAGTAAAGCAAAAGTTCAGAAGAAATTCAACTAGAGAACTAAATCTACTGCTTAGACTTATAGCCTATTTATATTGTTCCAAATAGTAAAACCTAAGAATAAAAATAAAGTGTTCAGATCATTAATATCATCAGATGATATTAGTGTCTGAAACTGGTATAGATATGTTTGATTATGTCGAAGTCTATAAATGAATAATTATCCCTTGATATTTATTACTCGTCTACTCGTGAGAATTGATTTGTATTAAATATATCGGCTCAGGTCCAGGGTGACTGTGCATCAAATACATGTCTTTCAATCCTTTCGGCTCATTGTAATAATGTATTGCTACATTATTTATGTACACTAAGGTATTGTTTGAATAAAGATATATATTAGGATATGATAATTCAGCTGTGATGTCTTGAAATTAACAGGAGAATAGTTTTATAAAATTGAACTTAGCCTATAAGAGCATTCCCAACAGTATTTTATTTTTATAAGCGCAATTAATTTGTATATTTTTTTTTCAGAGTTGTATATCTAATTTCTATTATTATTATCGTGTAATGAATATAAGTACATAAGAGAATACCCACTATACATTTTATTCAGTGGTAAACCCATAAACAGAAACTATATATAAATCATATACACACTTAGTACCACGGAATTTATTAGCGGAACAGAGATTTTTCTCCTCTTTCCTACGAAATGGAAAATCGAATGTTCCGGAGTACGCTACACAAGATATTGGTCTCATACTCGAATCTGATGCAACACAAACGATTTATTTTTCATAAAATAACATTAAAAGAGTGATCCAGATCACCCGCTGCAGATCATATTTGCGCAGACACAACTCTGTCTTTCTTATTTGTGATTTTTATTCCTTTTCTTTCCTATTGTCTCCTTTACCCACGAGATTTTATTTCTACTCTTTGCTTTTACTATTGCTGCGGGTAATATAATATGTCTTTAGATAAGCTGAGCGACTAAATGCAATCACATCTCAGTTTGAACAAAAATTAGTCAACTAGTTTCAATATTTGTCTGATAAGTAAAAAAAAAAAAAAAGGAAAAAGGAAAAGGAAAAGGATTCTTTTACAAACCTACTGGTTTTTTTAATTAGACAAGCCTTTGCCAACAGCGTAGCGTTTGAGCCATAAACCAGTAGTGAAGTGGTGGCTGTGGTTTCAATTATAGCTTTAATATGAAAATACTAGTTTTATATATATGTATTTCTATATCATTGGTTTAGTGAAATGCATTATTTCTTAAAATCTCTGTTCAATTTATTGATATAAAAAAAAGTAGCGTCAGGTGTTCTTCATGAATACATTTACATTGAGTATTTATCCAAAACAAAATCTAAATTTGTAAATGACATCATTGAGCAAGAACGCTATCCCAGTCCCGGGTAATTTTTTTTTCAACAAAAAACCTTATTTATGCAATATTTTTTCCTTCTTCTAATTGTTATCATTCTTTCTTTTCTTTTAATTTAATACTGGTGTGTTTAATTAAAGATGACACAAAACAATAAAACATTACAGTCATTATGCACATTAAGCATAGATGTTACACTTCTTATATTCGACTACCTTGATAATAGATCACTAGCCAGACTTGCCCAGTGTTGTACATACTTTGGTATATGTCATTTATTAGTGAGATCAAAATGTCATTAAACAATGAATAACAATAATAAAAAAAAATAGGTTTACTCGTGCGTAGCTTTATATCATTTAGAGGTGGTGATATTCGATTAGTTGAATGCAAAATGCCTTCACGACCACCGTTTCTAAATTATAGAGCAGGTGTTGCGATTGGCTCCAAGTTTTATATGCCATTTATGAGTAACTCTTCATGTTGCTACATTTTTGACTTTGAGACTGAAAAGTGGGAAATGCAGAAACTACAGCTTATAGGCATTGATGAAATTCAGCCCCAGATTACTTGTGCAGTTGCCGTCGATAGGAAGATCTACCTCGTCGGCGGAAGATATTTAAAATCATACACTTTGTCGAATGGCATGCTTGAGATTGACATTGATGCGTTAACGGTTAGGGTTATCAACGATGCTTCAGGAACTCCGCCAAGACCACGCCATGAACACTCGGTAGACATTTTGGATCATCGTTATTTAGTCATTTTTGGTGGTTTATGTTATAATTCAGTAGGTCAGTAAACTTTTTTTTCTCTAGAAAAAAATAAAATCATACATATCAAGCTTAAAGCTTTAATTTTTGATGATGGTGACATATACATATATAGGTGAAAATGACGTATTTGTCTACGACATATTTGACAACCATTGGTTTGTCCCACGTATTAACGGGTAAAATGATAACCAAAAGAAAAAGTATATACATATATATATATGCACAAACAAAAATGCAACCAGAATTTAACCTTTTAGCTATGCACTCTATATTAGGCATCTCCCACATTTAAGATTTGGTCATGCTAGTGCTGTAATTGGAAATAATTTATATATACACGGTGGTGCACAATTAGATAACGACAGCAGTTATATTGTTTATGACGACCTTTATAGGCTGGATAGTAAAACCTGGACATGGTACAAATATGAACACCCAGAAGTTGAAAAATACCTTCGCAACCAGACAGTATGCCAAGGACAACCCTCTCCGCGTGAATACCTCATATCAACTTCGGGGGATAATCCATTGGATCGATTCCAAGCGTATATGTGCTCATTTGGAACTAAATTGGTCGTATTTGGGGGTCACTCTATAAGAGAGGATAAGGATGATAACGAGGTATTATTTAGTTATCCGATTGATGAATTGAGCGTTTTCAGTACGAAAAGAAATGTGTGGACTACGATAAACTCAGTCGAATCAAACACAACAGAAGATCAACTTACAGTGTCGGATATGAGTGTGGCGGTTTTACCAACAGAGATATGCAGTATGCGCATTTATATATTTGCTGGTCTGAAAGCCATTGATATCCAATCATCTGGTTATATTCCTGACCAAATGGAAAATGGATTGTCTCTTGTATTTCCAAATCAATCTAACAACACCAAAATAAATGATTCCCCTTCCAGTATGACAGGTATTTCCATTTTATTTTAAAAAATGTATGCAATATGAATCCTTTCCTAAATCAAAACTTATAGATGATGACTCAGAAAAAGAGGATTCTCTTAAAAGTACAAGTCATCAGGTAATTTGCTTTAGCTTTATTGTCATCACTATTCCATTTGTGACATAAGCTATTATTCCTTTTATTATAACATCAATGATTGATTATTTATTCTTGTTTTTACAAGACGGAGCAAGGAGATGTCAGAATCCCAAACAAATCAGACCACTCAGATCAAGTTTTAGAACACTTCAAAAATACAGAACAAGATATCAGCGACAATAATACTGATGAGGAGTTTTTTTCGGACAACCCAAATGGAGATCTATTAGGTTATTTAATAAATCACAATCAAGTGGGGACAACAAGCACAGATTTATATTTTTCAAATTCAGGCTCTTCAGCTACTCGACTTTCTTTCAATCGCAGCGCTGAAACATGTAAAAGTGCTAATACAAGCATGCAGAGTCAAAAGGTGACTCCTTGTACCATTATACTAAACTTGATAGAATGAAAATAACATACAAAAATATTCACGCACACTCACATACGCAAGACAAAATAAATTTAAAACATGGAGCATCCTTTTATATGAGTAGCTCATACTCAACATATCAGTATTTTTACAATAGACAGGAGACATGGTCTTACTTTTGCATGAATAAAATATACTCTAATTCTAAATTCTGCACAGGCCTTTTAAAGTCTAGCAGTGATTCTTAATTTCCTAGATTATTTGTAATAAGCTTTGTTGTTGTGAGTTTTAACCAAATGGACTATTGTCTACAAAAATGATTAAATGACGCATATCAGATCCCCTTAGTGTCAATTTCGTCATTGTGTAATTATTCTAATTTCAAGAAACTAACCCTTTTTTAGTCCGAACGAAAATCCCTTGACAGGCAAAAAGTGTATTCTATCTCTTCTTTATTTGTTTGCAGGAGAAAATAGATGATTAAAAATAAATGCAGTGACCATCAATTAACCCTGATTTACGTTTCAAGAATAAAAAGAAAATTGACTCGTTTTGTTTTTGTTTTTATGAGAATGAGAAATGCAAACGTAAAAAATAAAATCCAAACAAGTACACAAATACTAAATTACCAGTCAGACAAATGGAGCAAGTTGTATTTTTTTCTTGCTATGCAAATAAACTTGCTTGAACCAGCCGGTACACTTGAATTGACCTTGTAGTATTGCGATTTCATAAATGAAAAATTAAATGGTGAGCAAATGATTTTCAGTGACATCGATCGCTGGTATCAATATACTATGCTATTTCTATTACTAGACTCATAGCGAAAAAATAGCAAGCAAAAAAAAAACGAAAAAAGGTTTTTAAATCAAGGCCCTTTTAGATAGACGGTATTTCATTAAACGTCAAGTTAGAGAGCCTCGAAAACCACGCAGAGATAAAAGCAGCTGTGCGTTGACTGATAGCTCTTTGAGATAGGTCCTTTACCTTTATAGTAGACGAATCCATCCATATTCCTTTATTTCACAGGCTCTTATAAAGTTGTTCCTGTGTTTATTCCACTTTATTGAATGACACTAGTCCCATTAAAATCCATGCTGATCAAAGTAAAAAGTAGGTAGCACAGACACCCGTAAAGTTTACTCGAGTGAATCCTCCCACGTGACTTTCAAAAATCAGAGGCATAAAACACAACTGAAAGGCGCCGCAGCATAAAAAACGCCCTCTCTAGTTTCAATCCGTAGTTTTTATAAATGGGAGTTCAAGGTTTATGGTCACTTGTTGGTCCGGCAGCAAGACCAACACAGTTAGAAATGTTGCGAAATCGTAAATTAGCCATCGATGCATCCATTTGGATCTATCAATTCATTCGATCGATGCGCGACAAAGAAGGATATCCTGTTCGAAATGCTCACTTGCTTGGCTTTTTTCGAAGACTGTGTAAACTTTTGTTTTATAATATTAAACCGGTATTTGTATTCGATGGAGGCGTACCTGTACTAAAATTATCCACCATTGTAAGTCTATCTCTGCCCTCCCAACAAGCGCCTTCTTATTCATTTTGTTAATAGAAAGAACGAAGAGAGAGACGGGATGGTGTGAGAAAGAATCTAAGAAGTACAGCAGAGAAAATATTACGGGCTCAGATGAAAGCAAGGCTGTTACAACAAAAAGGAAATAAGTAAGTAGCAAAGCCAACTTTTTATATTATATCACTAAAAAAAAAACAATATTTGAAGAAACTCAAATAAACCAAACCCCAATATTGATGAATTAACGCTACAAGCCCTTCGCTCAAAACCAAAACTGGACCAATTCGAGCTTCCAAAAATGGATCAACTCAACACAAATGCATTCGACCCACGTTTAGCAACCACACAGGAACTCAAAGACTTTGTAGACGATTATTTGCCTGAAGATATGAACATTGACTCTGATACCTTTACTCATCTTCCGCCAGAAATACAGTACGAGATTATCCAGGATATCAAAATCAAATCAAGACAGACATCTTGGAAGCATTTGGAAGGTATGGTCAAAGGCTCGAAAACGGCACTCGACTTTTCAAAATTTCAAATCAAGGGTCTTACTCGTCGAAACGAAGTGATGCAACGAGTGCTCAAAATGAACACAGTGGCTGCGGGTGATACTTCAATTGGAGCGACCCGAGTGGCGAGTGAGCGCGGCAAAGAATATGTATTGTATAAAAACGAAGATATTTCGGAAGGTTTGGGGTGGAAGCTACCGGGACTGTCAGCCGAGAGACCTGTTGAATTGGACCCAGAACCGAAGAAGGAAATGCCACAACCACCAATGGAAGGGCAAGTTGATAAATAACTACGCTATAATATGTGATTAACCTCTTTCATTAGGCTGATAGAAAAGAAGCAGAAACCAATGAAAAAGGATAAAGTGATGGAAGCAATGGCCTCTAATCCAAGACTTGCAGAAATGTTTCAAGACTTTATGGGTGACGATGATGATGACATGGAATATGATGAAGAGTATGATGATATTGATTTGGAAGACGTTAAAATTCCAGGATCTACAAAAGAAAACAGTACACTATCGAGTAAATGGGATAAGGAAGAGGAACAGGAAGGCTTTATTGAGGATGTTGGCAGTTATATTGACAATGACCCAGACGCTATGGATAGAGTGATTGCTCAGATATACCAAGACGATATTAACAACCAAGAGGATGAAAAAAACTCGCTATTTATGAAGAATACGCAGCACAAATCTGAGAGAGATCCTGCCTTTGACCTGGACCCAGATGATTTTTTTCAACTGTGGAGATCTCGAGCACCTGACGCATTTGTCTATCTCTATTCACTTAATAACGAGCACGAAAAAATCATACGCGATGCGATTTATGAACTAAGCATCCCCGAATTAGAAAAATTGCTTCAGTCTATCAGAAAGAAACACGGTAAAAAGAGTTCTACCGATGAACTGGGTTTAGAGGCAACAGAGTTTCATCAGAGATTTTTGGAAAGTGTGATTGAATGGAAGAGAATCCGTGCTGCCTATGAGTATGTAGATCAAGATTCCGATGAGCTTGCTGCAGCTTCTACATTAGTGACAATGATGACAGAAACACCTGATACAATTCAAAGTACACTGAATAGTAGTAGTGATCCGTTTTTACTTGGTTTTAAGGAGCCGGAAGCATTGGGAACTGACTCCAAGGATGCTTACGTGATGTTGAGTGATAATGATTCTGACCAAGAAGATATTCACTTTGTACAACAGGATACTAGTGTCAGAACAAAGGAGAGTCAAACATTTACTCAACCTTCTTTATCTTCTGCCAAGATCAATGTTCAGCAATCCACTTTGAATAAAAACAAAATGGTACATTCTACAACGGATCGAGCTGAAAAGGTTGTAAAGTCAACTGAAGCGAATATTACAGAAGAGCCATCCATCGTAGATTCACTTGAGGTTCAAGAAACCAAAAAAACAAACGAGGTGATGGAACAGAAGGATGAAAAAGGGGAAGACATGGAAGAGGAAAGAGATGAAATAGATGAACAAGTGAACAGGATCTTGGAAGAAGAATCATACGAAGACATCATCAAGCAAAACAGCGAGAACATTTCCGAACCCGTTGTTATTCAAGAGCATGGTTATAACTCTGAGGAAGAGATGGAGGATACAATCCAAGAAGAAGAATCAGAGTATGTACGCTTTGTATCTGACCTCGCGTCTAAGGACCTGGATGACGTGCAAAGAGAATTGGACAATGAATTAAAGGGTCTCAATGCCCAACAGAGAAAGCAAAAAGCAAATACAGTGGAAGTGACGAATGAAATGGTGGAAGAAATCAAGGTAAGGGTTTTAAAGACATAGATAAAATGCTTCTGGGTTTTAAACCTGCATGTTAGGAACTCTTGAAAATCTTTGGGGTCCCATATATCGTTTCACCAATGGAAGCAGAAGCTCAATGTGCAGCACTCGAGGAATTATCGCTAGTAGAGGGTGTGATAACAGATGATTCTGACGTGTTTCTCTTTGGCTCCTCACGCGTATATAAAAACATGTTTAATCAGCAGAAATACGTCGAATGCTATATTAAGCACGATATCGAGAGAGAAATGGAATTGGATAGAAAAAAGTTGATACAAATAGCATTTCTACTGGGGAGCGACTATACTGAAGGCATTCCTGGCATTGGTCCTGTAGCGGCAATGGAAATTCTGGCAGAGTTCTCAAAAGTGGAGGAAGAGGATTTGCAAGCGCCACTACTTAGGTTTAAAGAGTGGTATGAAAGTATGAGGGACGATTCTACTTTTCAAAAGAAATTCGTAAGTGATTAAAAACAAAACAAAAAGAGGAAGAAACCATTCAATACAACGATTTTGGGATTGCATACAATTAGCCATACTGGATGTTTTTCTTAATATATAAATGTCATAGAGAAAGAAGCATGTAGGGCTAGAATTTCCGGATGGTTTTCCCGACTCTCGTGTTAAAGATGCATATTACCATCCAGTCGTAGATAGTTCTGAAGAAGAAATCAAATGGGGACATCCTCAGCTAGATTCGCTTCGAGAGTTCTTAACAGAAGCTTTTGGATGGAGTGAAAGCAAAGCAGATGAAGTGCTTTTACCGGTGATTAAAGAAATGAATAGAAAAGCGGTAAGACAAGTACAAGAGTGGCACTTTTCTTTTTCTTTTTCCTTTTCCTTTTATATTTATACTTTTTTTGTTTTGTTAGGCCGAAGGAGAGCAAAGTACAATCAACTCATTTTTTAATTTATCAAATACCGTTTCAAGCAAAACTTCGAGCGGTGACCAACACAAACACTCTAGTAAACGAGTTCAAAGTATTGTCAGCAAATGGAAAACTCAAAAGAAGCATAAAAAGGATTAAATAAGACAGTGGTGTAATTTGCTTTGTATACAAAATATAAAATCATTCTCATTGTGGTTGCACAAATTCTTTTTTTTTTTAAAAAATACATTGGCGTTTTAATTTATAAACCATGATGCCATAAACTGCTTAAGCTCTAATTTGATCCCTTTCGCCATAACCTGTACTCCTCAATTTGGGATGGGAGAAGCATATAAACAAATCCTACCCACAGAAAATACGGATAAAAGCCCTTTTGTACTTTTGTAAGACCTCTGAGTCACTCTTTTAACAAAAATGCAAAACTTTGTAACACTTTTATTAGGCTAAAAAATAACTATTTTCTTTTTTTAAATACAATTCTTTCCTCTTTTTCTTTTCTTTTCTTTTCTATATATTTTTTTTGTGCGTGCCCCCCTTATATTAAAGAACAACATGGGAAAACATTACCTGAAAGTCCGTCCTAAAGATCTTCAATCTTATTATCATGAAGATGAAAGTATCGAGTGTGTTGTTGAACTCAAGTGTGAAAAACCTTTAAAAGATCCTATGATCACCATTATCTTTAAGGGCCGCAGCAGTTGTTATGGTAACTCTTCGAGAATCCATCATGAAAATATATTTGATGTTGAACAGGAAATCAAGCACCCTGTTATTGATATGGAATCTTCACACAAAAAAATGGTATCTGCAGAATTTAAGGTGGAGGTTCCAAAAGGAATTGCTATTCCAAGCTCTCAAACGGTAAGATGAAAGGAAAGGGGGAGGGAGAACATTATTTATCTAATATGCTACGAATGATTATAAACAGTTGGAAGTGGGTGATGGTGGTAGAATTGAATATATGGTAGAGGCAATATTGGATTCTTCTAGCATGTTTAAACGCAAAGTACAAGCTTCGAGTATCACTGTGATCCCCCTGATAGCCAAAATTAATGTGGATAAGGAGGAACTAAATCGACCTATTGAAAAGAACAACCGATGGCCTAGAAATGAAGCTGATGCAAACACTTGTATTTTAAATGCAAGTATACCACGTGGAGGATGGGTGAGAGGTATATTTGTAATAATAAAAAAAAGAGGAATGGATTTAAAAGTAAGATATTCATCATTTTTATGAATAATAGGTACCACTGTGCCTGTATATATATCATGGACGCAACCTGAAAGATTCAATGCTGTAAAAAGTGTTGCTTTAACACTTGTTCGCCAGGAATTGATTTCCTCGAGTAAAGATACGTAAGTTTTTGTTTA
>VCJE01002971.1:53341-67171 GCA_024140265.1 Backusella liffmaniae | reverse complement strand
AAAAAAAAAAAAAGCAGTTATTCCTTTTCGACTTCGATCCACATGATAGAGGTCTATGTGAACTAAGGAATGATCACCATCAAAAGGAAAAGGAAAGGGTCAAAACTATCAAAATTAGGAAGGAACACAAGCACTTAAAAAAAGTTCTATTTTGCCTGTGATCGACAATAACAGGGATGAGTTTTGTGGGCTATGTGGGACAGTAGATGGATTGATGAGTAAAACATAAGTTCGAATCTCGGATTAAAATAACTTCTATTTCGTCATATAACTTTTCTTCTTGCAAATTTACATCGTATTGAGCAAGTAGAAATATATTATTTAAAAGTAAACATTAAAGCATAACTTCAGACAATTTCGTTATTTTGCAAATTCTACGGGTCAAACTTATAGAACATGAAAGGTGAAGTGGTATTTTGTGGCGGAGGAGTGTAAAAACAATCCACTTTTATTTCTTTTTCAACAGCCAGGTTAAGAGACCTTTATATGTGCATACGATGAGTGTATTTAATTGAGAATATTCAAAAATTGGAACAAGTCGACCATAATGTAGCTAACAGAGCATTATACCCATGGATAGAGAGTTTCAAGCCAGTAGTGCTATGACCACGTATTGTGTCGGACATTAAACAAATGATTCCAAAATCAATTTGCATGTGCTTAGTTTCTCCACAACAACCATGTTGGGCAAGCCAGTGCTGTTTCTAAAATAGAAATTATTTTGGATGTTACTTTTTTTATTCCCTTTTCTCCTGTTTTTTAGGTTAAGAACAATAGGGATATTATAGGCTTTCTTTAATTCTAAATTATTCCTGTAAAATCCCGACTTATACAAGAATATGGTATCTTAAACAGGAAAGTTCTAGTAGTAGTAGTAGTAGTAGTAGCAGAATATACACGTTTGTATGTTTAATTATAATTTTCATTATAATAATAATACTAAACCCTATAAAGAATCCTCTGTTTTCTCCTACAGCAATGTATATTTTTTTACTAGTATTATAATAATAATAGAAATAAAACATTTCGATACGATTCTTAGAAGCTTCTAGCATTTGACAGTTTTATTCACTCAAGCTCTACTCCTCTATTTTGTGAGCATAAAAACTCAATAGATGCAGTACTATGATGAGGCACCTCGAGCAAATACTCAACAACTATGGAACCGTTTAATTTTTTTTTAAAACTAGTCGCTTTGATTAGTCAAAAATATCATCCCATACAGATTTTGTATCAATCGATCACTAAAAACGTATATAAAAAGCTAATTCTCGGTTCTAGGTTCTCTGAACCCTCCCCTCTTTCATCGAATAAATCCATAGAACACTGGTTTAAAGTACTATTTTTAAAATTGACATTTTTGATCCAGAGTAATTTAATTCGATAAAAACTGAAACAATTATGTTTAGCAGATTCTTCTAGTAATTTGTTTTTTCAAGGTACTTTATCTGCTTAAAATAGCTTCTTTTTATATAAGCTTTTAATGTGATAAGATAAAAGTGAGTGGATAGATATTTAAATTAAAAAGTGTTATACCATTTAGTCATCTTAACCAAAATAGTATTCGTTTTTCCATGAACCCTCTTCTTTTCTGGTAATATTAACTATGTTTGCGTGTATCATATTGCGAATATATGTAATAAATGGATATTTTTCTTGAATTGTAAAAGTATAAGAATAACCGTAATGATACTGATATTTTACTTTGATTTTTAGAACGGTATGCACCATAGAAGGAAGTAAAAATAGTCTTAATTAATTTAAAATACCTGGATAGTGCTTATTTATGCAAGATCTCCTGCAGAATGATAGGATAACCTTCGTTTTTTCTTTTCTTTTTTTTGGCGAATAGATAAAAAAGAAGGCATTAATAATATGCATAACTCTTCAGTAATATTGTAATATACTTCAAGTCTTTCAGATGAGTTCGCTTCACTACGTAGAAGTTGATATATATAATTATATTAACCGTAAAGATCACTCAGATAAAATATGATTTCAGTTTTCTCTTTTGCCCACAAACTTACAATATGCGGGCAGCTTTTATAATGACCGTATACTATGTCATTCCATTTATTTCAAAGTATCCATAAAGATTATTAGGATGGATGATTAAATAATTAAAGAACTGGTTGTAATTTTAATTTGAATTAAAATGTAATAGAAGAGCATGGGTTAACCTGAGATAACAATAAATTCTTTTTGCAGAAAAAGAACCTTTAATATATTACTACCATACTATCACCTATTTGTGATATTAAATAACACAATTGAAAGAGAAGAAGCATTACTTTATGATTAGAAGTGCGTACGATAGAACATAATAAAGTTCTAAAAATCTTTTTTAAATTGAACAAACTCAAAACACCACGGATAAGCCAAGAGAATTAATAACATAATAAATTCACTATATTACTGTGATAAGTAAGTTTATATATTGCGGGTGAATTATTTTTTTTAAAAAAAAAAGCAATAATAAAACATCCAAAATGAAATTATATACTCTTTCCTCTTGGTTAGAGAAACATGATAATAACTATTCCACCATTTGTCAAAATAACATTAAGTGTTAAAAAATAATATATATATACATATATATTTGAATTCAGATTCATCTGATAGTGTAATTGCCCTGGATATTTTATTAACAATAACCATATCATTAGGGGAAAAAAAGAAATACAATTTCCTTGTTGGCAATATCGCCATTACATTTCCTAAAATAATCACCTGTCCGATGCTTTAATAATGGCTCAAAACTGCATTATGCATTCAAGGCATGGTTGCACTTTTTTTTCTGAGATTTTCATTTTCATTTTTAGTATTTATTCATTTAACATCTTTTCCCTCTACTAGACTTATTATTATGGTTAATTTACTTTAATATCCGTTTTAATAGAAGGTTAGATAAATTAGAGTAAAGTAATTCTCTTTTTTTAAAAAAAAAAGTATTTTCTATTCCGAATCATTTTTCTAAAAATCACCATTCTCAAGTTAATAATACTAACAACGATATTCTTCTTTTTTACCTCCTCACTTGCTGTAGATGATACTATTATATATTCAACTAGTTTATATCATGCATAAAAAAACAGTATATATATATGATTCTAATTGATATCTCAATCATATATAGTAATGAATGCGATACATTGGCTTAGCATACTCAAGTCGATTAATACCACTAATTTTATTTTGATATTTGTTATTCTAAAACCAAATCCAGCACGATGAATAGAGAAACACCTTTATTTGTTTGTTTTATTGATGAAAAAACATTTCTGCACTTATATACATGTCATGCTAGTTTTATAAAGTAACTTCTTTCTCTCTATCATTCTACATACATAGGTACTTTTTAAAATAGAAACTTTTTTGATTAAAGTCTCTAATGAGGTAGTTAGAATACCAAATGTTTAATATTATCTGAGCCCTTGTTATTTACAAACATTTATATAGGAACAACTGCCATCATAATGAAATTACGGATATTTCTAAATTTCAGGAATAAGAATATGAATTCCATTTATTAAAAATGAAATTCTATAGTTTTATTTCGATTTTTATAAGGAGAAATCAGGATACAAAAGAGGCACTAAGTCTTAAACAATGAACATAATGGAGGTAATGTCATGTTAATAGTGTTAATAAAGGAGAAAGAGAGAGAGTATCTGATTCCCCTCATAGATCTGCGAGATATAATTATGAAATGTCTATCATCCTAGTTTAAAGAACTCTGATATGTACAAGTTTATATTTGATATGCTCAGGTCCATATATATTTATTTTTATATTTGCAGATTTTGGCAATATGTTAATTATAAGTAATTAGTATTATATATATAAACTATCCTTCTGGAATAAAATGGTCCCTTTGATGGACAATTTATTTTGAAGATCAAAGGAGCCTATTTATTTATTTGTTTATAGTGAAAAGGGGGATCAAAAGAAAGAGAGAGAGAAAGAGAGTATTTGTTTAGCAGTCGATAAACAACCTACTGTAGTAAGTATCTCTAAACAACATGTCATTTCATTTATTAAATGTATGTATATGTGTATAGCTTTTTTTTTTAGATATAAATAGCGATTACTAAAGTGTACTACTATTGATAGTAATAGGTAAATGTCAAATGTTAGTAGTACTAATAGCAACAAATAATAAATGATTGGTTAGACGACATGGGAGATATTCTTCTGATTTTCTGAGAATCCTGTAAAAAATATATGTTTTTTTTTATAGTCAGACAGATCTTCTGAAAACTTCCCAGGCGAATTAAGGGTTGCAAGAACTGACCTTTTTTTAGAGTTCTGATGCTATGCACAAAATGTAATAAATTAAAAATAAATAAAAATAAATAAAAATTTCTTGTTTCTTTTTTTCTCTTCTTCTTCTTTTCTCTCTCTTTCTTCTTGTTTGGTAACCTTTTTTTGTTTCTTATTTTCGTTGCTTATAGCTGATCTTCGTTTGCAGTAATGTCAGATGACGAAGCAATGGAGATGAGTGACTATAGCCAAGACAATGAGTCAGACTATTCACTTGACTATGAATACCCAGGACCTCGCTACCCGAACCGTCGAACCAACCAAGACGACGACGCTTCTGAATTGTCTGACAGTGACTCTTCCTCGATAGAAGCTTCTGAAGCACCACGATTCGACATGTGGGACGACGATCCCTTTAACGACTACACTTGGCATTCAAACGACATGCAATTAACAAAGTTCATTAAACGAAAACAAAGACGACTCAAAGCAGAAAGCATAAACAGCAACCGACCGAGTTTCTGGAGCAAAAACAAAGGGTGGCCAAAGCAGCTGCCATTCTCATGTTCCTCGACCAACCATGACCAGTCAGCAAATGCTATTTGTCTTGTCGAATCAGATTACGGGTTGTCCGAGCAAATCTACGCAGTTTATAGAGATCGCATCGTAGAATGTGGTCATCCTGGTAATGTGAATCGGAAAAAGGCAGATCGAGCAAGTAAAATCACTAGTACAACGTGGATTGAGAGTAGCGATCATCAGCCTTCCACAACAACAAAGACACAATCTGACAAATTTGTTGATACACATCTCTCCGTCTCTTTACCAAAAACAGTTATTCCGCCTGATGTGTGTCATTCTGGTGCATCGACAAACTTTATTTCAAAGTTTCAATCGTATACAAAGTTTATTAAGCGTCGTGACTTTCCAGGTATTCTTCCCGAGAGTGCGTACCTTTCATTAGGCTTTGATCCCCAATGTCTTACCCATAAATACGGTTATATGGCTATAGGTGGTGTCGAAGGCGAATTCGAGCTTTACTGTTGTATGGACCCGCAAAACCCTGTCAAGATATGGGGCACCAAGTTTAAAGGGACTGATAATGTCATGCTCATGACAAATGCGATTCAAATCGTACGCTGGAAAAACTCTAAAAATCAATATAAACACATGTTGATAGGTTGCATGAACAAGGCTGGACTTTTGCTCTACAATCTACCACCTCACTCTCAATGTAAAGACATACGCCAACAGTCAAGACAGGATCGAAAAGACGCTGTGCCTTTGTTTTCACACATAAGATCATTCGAAGGTGTTCCCATCAATGATGCCAAATTAAGTCCACTCGGTACCAAAATAGCATGTGTGGGGGACGACAGTGTTATTTTTATGATCGATGTGTACCATTGCACAGAAACAGATCAAATCGGTTTTAGTACGCCTCATCGAATTGTAATACCTCCCTGTTTACTAGGAAATCAGCAAACTCAGCCCTATTTTTCTCAGTATCTTGTGTGGAGTCCCTCGTCCGAGTACTTTGCTCATACATCTGACTCGCATAATGTTGTTTTCGTTTGGAAGGCATCAACCAGAGAAATCATTTATGCCATTGATACCGCTGGATACACTTATGCTATTTCTTTTCACCCGTATTTCGATAATATCTTTGTCTTCACAAATAGATATGGCTACTTTCACACAGTTGATCTCTCTGACGCAGTAGATGCTGATGGTATTCGCTACAATGTACTTGATTTTGCTTGCAAAAACTTGTGTTCTGGTCATGAATGCTTCGAATCTTGTATAGTCTCGCCGGAAAATGAAAAACAGCATGCAGTATTTCATACCCGACATTTGAAGATACGCCATGAGATTACCATGGTTTCTTTCCGTGGGGAAGTCGACAGAAAGCTACGTATCCTAGCAAAAATCAATGGAATTCAATGGACAAACCAAGGCAACTATCTCTATTTAGCTACAAAGAAACGAGTGCTTGCTTTTCAATTTATAATGAGTGCCGAAAGGACTCCAACTTTACTGGACATAACTGGTAAACATATTAAAAGATTACTCGAGTCAGATCGGTTATGGACTGGAAAGAAAAGGAAACTAACTGATCCTACCTTGGCTAGATGGAAGTCATTGCCAGAACATATCCATTCAAGAGTAGTGGGTGACGCTCATCATTTAGCATCTCACTGGTAAAAAGAAAAAGAAAAAAAAGGATATATTGTATATACATCTAGCATTCTTAATTCTTTCTTTCTTTCTTCCTTATTCTACTTCATTTTTTCTCTTCTTTAATTAAATGCCTGTTTTCATAAGTTTCCCTCATTTTTATACACTACACCTTTCATTCTTTTTTAAGGGATACCACTCTATTTGATTTTGTAATTTTAGTAAACACAGATTTTAATATAGTCTTCCAAATGTGACGATCAGTTCTTTTTTTTTTTTTCGGAATAGAATCTCAGTTTTGGGGTGGAATATTAAGTTGATGCTGGTTCCCCTTTTTGTTATTGTTGTTATCAGACCTTTATAAACAAAAATCGTCAATAGTAATAATAACAATAATAATAAAAACAAAAGGGGGTCGCATGTTCTCAATGGAAATATGTTTCCTTTTTCAAGGTAAATTGGCTATACATTTTTTTATTATTATTACCGTTTAGAGTATATATTTAAACGCTTGTTTATGGTAGGAAAGCAAATTTTTTTTTAATTGCCGGAAGCCACTTTTAGTAAAGTTATTGAGAAGACATTTACTAAAAAGATACTCTCTTGTGCCACTTTGTTATATTGATTGTTGAGTGGCTCCGGTTGCCGGAAAATGAGGGATTAAGTACTTAAAGTTTTCTTGTGTTATGCAGATAGGCTTTTTTATAGCTGCTATATCGTTATCAATAGCATATGATGGGGTTTCCTTTCTTTTATTTTTTTTTCATATATTCTTTTGCTCTGTCTGTATGTAGTAACAATACGAAATGTTTTCTAGCGGGTCTTATAAATCGAAATAATAAGAACAAAATAAAAAACCATATTCTAATATAAGCATTTTCTTTGTTCTTGAAAGGGGAAAGCAAGCTCCATTTCCGATGACTAATTTGTAGGTTCACAAGACAGATAAAATGTGGGGGTGTGAGGCTCTGTTTTTCTTAAAAAGATACGTATATGTTACTACAAGTTTTTTTTAAATCGTTAAACCCATTAATAAAACATCAATTAAATAGCACATGGTTTCATGTAAATATAAATAGATTTAGTCAATTTCTAAGAATGCTTTACACAAGTAAACAACACTTCGTACTCTTGACAATGATCTTCTACTTTTCCATGTTTTCAGGACAGTGTTTATTTGAATGAATGTTATAATTCTTCCTCCTCTCCCCCTCTTTTTTTTTTCAATTCATTATGGATACCACTCTCAAATCAAATGATACGTAATCTGGGATCTACATGTTGACATGTATTGATCCAAAATACGCCATATCTACTTGATTCAGTCTAGTACAGGTTTTTTTGTTGTACAGGTCAGTGTTTAAATCTTTTGATGCAAACTTCCTCTTTCCATACTGTAGCTATGTTTCCGGAGTTTGACAATAAACGCCATCCTCATGAAACATAAAGTCATACAATCATTTCATCTTAAGTGTTTATTATTATTATTATTATTATTATTTTGGAATGCTGATCAGATTATTTGTATGACTTCTCCTGATCCACTTTGCTTGTTAAACCTCAGTAAAAAGTACCTATCAGCCGATTCTCAGTTGCTCATAAATGGTGATATGGACCATTTAACAACCTTGAGGGTTGGAACAACTGTTGAACAAAACAATTTGTGTTGATCCTTCCAGTGATAATCTTTGTAAAAAAAAAAACAAAAAAAAAACAGGTAGTCCAATGTTTCCATAATTTTTGAATAATCGTTCATTCTATAAACTCATTTGTACATGGTTTTTGACATCAATGCCTGTATACACACAGGCAATAATCAGAACATTCATTATAAAAAGACGTCTAAAAAAAGGTACTAAAACACTTTTTGAAAGTCTAGCCTGTTCTTTTGTGCATTTTTATTTTTATTTTTCATGCATAAGTCTACATGTTGGTCATCAATGCTGGCAGTTCTTTCCATTTCCATATCTAAAAAAGAATATAACTTGTGTATATGTGACTACAAACTCGGAAATAATAGTTTCCATGGTAATCTCGAAGCCATATCATTACGTGAATTTGGTCCCATTGAAATTTCCATAGAAACGCGTTGTCATAGCAACATATAGAATCGCCATACAAACATATATATCAGTATATCCCATTAAAAGCGGATGAAAGAATCCAAGTATTGGGATATCAGTATATGGGGTTTGTTGGTTTTTTAGCAACTCTCAGAGTCTATTTAAAAATAGCTAAAAATAGAGTTTTAATTCAACTTCCTCCGGATGTGACTTTTCTCACACTTCTTTCCTTTATCATTACATTGAGAAATGAGCTATTTTTTACGTTCTTTACGAGTGCAAAAAAACCTCAAGATCGCAAGAACAGTTCATTACAGATCTTTCGGTGATGCTTCTCGACCTTTCCCTCCGCCGAATCCTACTCGACCCGCCGAAGAAGCACCCTCCATTGATGATGCTAAGCCAAAGGAAGTACCTCCATCAAAAGATTTTGTAATGTCATCTACTTTGGATGCCATTGCCGAACACACAATATATCAACCGAAAGAAACTGAATTAAGACGAAGTCATCATTTCGATACTTACAACTTGCTGACTCAACTCGAAAATCAAGGGTTTACTAGAAAGCAAGCAGAAGTCGTAATGAAGGGAATTAAATTTAGATTAAGAGAATGGTATGTATACGTGGATAGGATCGTGTGCTATGGATCCAGATAAAACTAAATAGACTTATTTATCTAATAGTACCGCCTCTGTTCGACAACAACTATTATTAACCTCGGATCTAGAAAATGTAAGTAGTTGCAACTCGAAATAAAGAAGAAAAAAAAACAAATGTATGGAGGGATCATTTTATAAACGTAAATAGGAATCATATTTATTTAAAGCGGCACTATCAGAATTAAGGACAGAAGTACAAGTGATGAGAAGGAATGATATGCAAATGCTCCAAAATGAACTATCATTAATTACACGAGAGGTCGATGCGCTCGAACAACGATTAAACGAAGACGTTGCAAATATGAAGAATGATGTTCAGTTGGACATGAATAATAGAAAAAATGAGACGAGAGAGGATCAAAAGGTCATGGATATGAAGATTCAAGAGATCAATAATAAATTTACTATTCGATTGGGTGATATACGGACCGAGATTGAAGCTGTACGCTGGGAGACTATTTGGAAGGGCATGGGTACGTGGTGGGCTGTCTTTGTACAAGATTTGGGAAAACTAAACATATTTCTTTTTTTACTAATAATAGCTGGCGTGGTGGCAGCAGGACTTACAATTGCTAGTTTGGGTTATTTATTAAAGAGGTACTCTGCTAAAAAAGCAGATCGCATTCGCTTAGAAGAACAAAAGAAGCGAAAGCAATTAAAGGAAGATGCAAGCCGCGCAGGTACAGCGGATATGGAAGTCATCTTTTAATACCATTTATATTTGCATACTCCTTTCTTTTATAATATATAGAGCTTTTTCTTTTTTGGTATTCTAAAAAATACGTTCCTTTTTATTTTATTTTTAATATACATATAGTTCATATGCTATAATTTGTCTACATTCCTAATAAGCCACTAAACTGGCTGGCGTACTGCATTGGACGAACAGAGGGATGAGGCTGGTAATGACAAATGTAAAGTTAAAATCTTCCTTCTCCTTTTATTTCATTGATATATCAAGACTTACCACTGCAGTGAAGCTAACATAGTCAAACTTCATATCAGGTGTGATATTAATAAAAGCACCCTTATTACCAACAGTATCACTAAAGGCGATAAAAATAAAATACAATGAGTATGTAAACAACATATAAAACAGAAGGACCTTACCAATAATTAGGAGCAGAGAATACGGTAACGCATTTTCCGTCATGTTCAATAACGTAACCTTCTTCCTTCACCTCATGACTACGAATAATCATGTCTATTGTGTTTTTACAAACAAATAAGCACATATTATAGACACAAATAATGAAAACCATGACCACTTACCTAAACCATTCTTTTCTAAAAAGTTCTTGGTCACGTCAGGACCAAACTGAATACCAACACCTCTCTTACTTGCACCTCTGCCTAATTCAGGCTGAGGATCGGACCAAAGAAGCTCACACATGAGGCCATCATTTCCTGGCTGTCCTTGAGAGAGACGATCAATCTTGCGAATCTCATCAAGGGTAACATCGTCTCTGGAGAACAAACCACCGTGTGTAACAAATATTTTGTTTTCAATAACATGGGCCAATGGCAAAGCATTAAATGTCTCTGAGAAGAGCTTAAACATCATTTCACTAAACTTGGCCTTCACTTCTCCCTCAAAGCCATAAACCTTATTCATATTATCGGTTTCGTGATTACCGCGTGCGAGGAAGAGTCTATTAGGATACAGCCACTTGTAGGCAAACAAGGTGAGGATAACCTCGATGGAGAATGAACCACGATCCACAAAATCACCATTGAACAAATAAGCATGCTTCTCTGAAGGATAGCCATTTGTGTTGAAAATATTTATGAAATCATAGAATTGACCATGAACATCGCCACAAACCGTCAACTTTCCATCCTTGGGTACTTGGACTTCAACCAAAGAAGGCACCTCCAACATCATTTGACGGAGAGCCAAGATGATCTACAAAGATAAACCTCTTGTTTTTAATATCTCCCCTTTCTCCACATGGATTATCACTAAAATAATGATTTTTTACCATGAAAGCGTATTTCTTATGAATCTTCTTTTGTTCCTTAAATGCTTCTACCATTGCGTTTACAAACTCTAGATCTACTTTATTTGTTTCTTCATTTATTCTAGGTCCACTATATGATGCATCAACAGCTATCAGCAGATAAAGATGGTTAGATTCTCTTCCCTTCCATCCTTTAATTTATTAATATCTATCCATATCCTTACCAATGGCATTGACATCTAAGCTGTCAGCAACACTACGTCTGGTTTCATTGTGCTTAAAATGCACCATAAGTGTCTGGTTTTTCTTGAACACTCTTTAAGCATACTTACTTCAATAGCCTTTTCAAACTCAATACGCTTCACTATTTTGGCACATTCATCCAACTTGGCCTTTGCATCCTTGTCCTGAGGAGCACGCTTGGACACAATTCTGAGATCCTTAAGGGCCTCTTTGAATTTGCCAAGCGCCATGTTTGCGGATGCACGGCGGTAATTAGCCTATTGTTGAATTAGTTTAAATGACATTGGCTTTGGTATTTATTTACCTTTGTAAAGGTTGGATCGATCGCCAATGCAGCATCTGCATCACTAAAATAACACGTCCCAAGTTGAATAAGCAAAAGAACAAAGGAAAACAGAAAGACTTACGAAATAGCATAGCCATAAGACTCCAACTTGACATGGCAAAAAGCACGATTTGAGTAATAGGAAGCCACCTGGTTATTTAACTCAATTGCCTCAGAGTATTTTTTTATGGCGTCGGAAAACTTCTTTTCTATTTCACATAAAAGCTGTCAGCCAGGAACAAAACTTGTCCTAATAAATAATAAAACCTTTGAACAAGACATTGGCTTCGTTCTTGGCTTGTTCAGCTCTCAGCTTCTGATCTTCGCTCATGTGCTTGACAATCTTATATTCCAAAAAGAAAGGGAAAGAAAGGAAAAGAAAAATCGAATTCTTCAGCTGTTCAACCAATGAAATTTACAAATCGACCTCGTTACTTGCGCCTGTTCAAAAACATGAAAAGGCGTCTCTTTGTCCTAAAAAGTTGTCTAGAAAAGCAATTGGGATTTTTGCTAGCAATCTGCTTATTCTTTTTGAGAACGAGCTAAGTCATACAGCTCAGGCTCACTTTGGCCTAATTTACTCATTACTTGCTTATGGCTGACTTGTTGTACCATTCTAGTGGAGTGCTTTTTCATGTGTTTTACAACTCTGTATTTATAGATATTATATAGTATAAAAATGAATAGCATAAGAAAAGGATATTTGTACACTTAATGATGTATCAAACGTCTTGTGCACGAAAATCCTTATATCTTTACCTCTCTGAAGTTTTTAAATGTAATCATCTTTGTCAAGTGGCAATCACACGCTTTTTTTCATATCCAGTTGATCCATCCAATCAATTAAGCTGTGGTTAGGTGTAATGTACTGTATGGAGCATTGTCATATATGAGGGTGATGGGTACATATGTTTTCTTTTTTTTCAGTATTGAGGTATCATATGAATACGAATTGAAACTTTAGGTTTTATGTACTAGATTTAACGTTTTTTTTTTTTTAGTTCTTCAAACAATAAACCAAAACCACTAAACTAATCCGAAAACTTGACTTTTTATTGAAGCAAAACAACATCTACTTATAATTTCTAAAGACACAACCAGAATATGAATAATAAAAAAACAAACAAACAGAAACTAGATGTTTAAGATCAAACAACTTGCGCTTTCAAAAAAAAAAGGTCAAAAGGAACCCCTTCTTTAGTGGTATTACCCACGGAATATTTATCCTTTTCGATACGCAGGTCAGTTAATCAAATATATGTTGCTCAAAAATACTCTCACTGTTTTACGCAGCTCCTCCGAAGAATATGATTGAAAGTTGATGAAAGGTACTTGGAAGAGGTGGTTTACAATGTAAACCCTTATAAATCATAGATCACAAGTTGGAGCTTTTTTTTTCTGTTATCAATGTCAACCTGTGCCCTTTTGAGAATATATTAATTAGGTGAGAGCCAACATTCATTACTTTAATGTATTTTATGGTGATACCATAAATACCAAAGACACAAAACATCCTATACTTTGTAAAGAAATCGTCTTTCCTCCAATATCAGTGTGAGTCACTTTAGTCTCACTTATAAAAGTGCCAAGAAAGGATGAAGAGACAAATGGTAGTACGTTTTATGCAGGTTTATGAGATTCGACTGCGGCTCATAGCGCATGTGCCAAATGTGCGCATTAAGTTTACTACAAATAAGACAACTTGACAAACTACTTCTTTAAGTGTAACCCAATTTTAAAAACAGCTGTGATTTTTTTGGAAGTTGAGCCTTGATTTTCTGAGGGTGTTTTTATTTTTGGTATTGTCAAACTTGGATGCTGCGGTAGCATAATATACATCGTTGAACACTCATATTGTTGCCCTTATCAGACTTATCGTTAACATGAGGAGGAAGTATAGTCATGCATTATTTAATTCAAACGTGGTTAACAAGAAATAGACAAATTATATTTATTCCTGGTAATTTACCGTTGCCACGACAACGGCGTTCGGAGCGCTAATTTGAAATGCACAATTACTTCATCTTAAAAAAAGACCGTGGCGTAGTGACTATTTGCTCCAAAACATGAGCGTATAGAGAAACACATTATGAATTAAAGCAATGCAATTCACTATTCACCTCGAGAAGAAAGTAAG
>VCJE01002971.1:37586-48338 GCA_024140265.1 Backusella liffmaniae | reverse complement strand
AAAAAAAAAAAAAAAAAAAAAATTAAGGGGAATTTCCACCTTTGGGGAAGGCAGGTGTGGAAACAGACATCTCTGGATGGGGTAGCGAAGATCGACGTCCAAATCTCGGAATAACCGTGAGTATGTTCTGAGCTCGATGTTTGATGCCATCTTTTTGTTTTCCAGACTTAGCAATATCAATCAAGTCTAATTCTGAGCGGCTTCTCTTGGAAATACCTATTTTTACGTATTTATAAATCAATGAAAGCCATAGAAGAATAAAGAAAATATGTACCTGATTTTTGTTTTCGGTTTTTCGTTTTCGATTTTGTTTTCTCATTCAAATCCTGGATACTTCGTCTTCTTCCTAAGTTAACAAGATTTTCTGAGAGCTCCTTAATTGCGTTGGATGATTTTGAAGGTGAAGGTGTAATCGAATCCGAGGATTTTTGAGAATGATTTAATCTTAAACTTCTGGAGCTGTGTGAAGAAGACGTGGATGGAGTTTTACAATGTTTACGATATGTTGTCTCGCTATGATCATCTATCATTTTTAAGCCCCTTTCCACAATACTAGAAAATATTCCTTCCCTTGCTCTGGCATTTGGCATGGAAAACTTGGGTGATTTAAATGCTGCATACTCGGCATTAACAACTAGTATAAAAAAGTAAAAATTAGATTTCTTTTTTTGGTACCAATTTTTTTTTAAAAAAGAAAAAGAAAAAACTTACGTTTCGCGAGTATAAATTCAGATAACTCTTTTTCATCGTAAAATATACCATTTTCAGGTAAAGGGGGACCAAAAGCAGGCACGTCTTCAACAGTTACTATCTCTACACTGTTTACATGTTAGTTTTATATGAATTTTTAGTGATGTTGTCTTTCCTTTTGATTCTTCTTCTTTTTACATCCAAGTAAAGGAATGAAACAAAAAAGAGAGAAAGAAAAAGAAAAAGAAAACCCAGTACCTCCATGCTGTCTTTTGTTTATAAGTTTCTTGATGCACGATAATAAAGACATGTAAAAATTGTGACTTAATAGCCGATGGGTTAAAAGGTTGATTTCCTTGGACAAATACGATACAAACAATATCTAAGCCGGTAAATATTTATACCAATCAAGTAAACAAATACGTCAGTTTAATAGAAAGAGTTTCATATCTATAAGAATTGAACATACCATTGCCGATGTGTCGCTTTCTTTGGATTTGTTGTTTATCACCTTGTTTAGAAGGTATTAACGGCGCAACATGATAAGCAAGTATATTTTCGTTCCAGGTGCTTGTAAATGTATATTCTCCAGAGTCATCACTCTTTGTGTCTAATCCTGCAGCCCAACCGCTATACCCTTTCAATTCAACAGGTGTTCCAATGATATTTAAAAATTGATTAAACGCGTTTGAATCATGTTGATTGGCAAACCATTCCTCTTCTTTTGTTTGCCCTTCTTTAATTAGTAAAACGCCAAATTTGTACTTTGTGTGTAGCTAATATGTAACAATGAATATGAGTATGAATATGAGTTTCTTTTTTGAAAACGATATACATGTATATATATGTGTGTAGCCGATAAATAATAATAAACTCCACCCCATTCTCCAAATCAATTTTATAAATGCTTACCGAGTTTTCATCCAATTTCAGTAGTTCATCTTGGATCCCACTTGACTTTAACATATCATTTGGCATTTGTTTCAGCTTATTGAATGGCATTTCCAAATTTGTTTCAATGACGGTTTTCCAAGTCGTTTCAGGTACCAACTCTTCCAATTCATCAGGTGTGTCAGGTGCATTCAGTAGGAACGAGTCCATGACTAATTTACGTGTATCGGGTAACTAGAAAATGGGTGAGTTTCAAAATTAAATTCAACAATATATGCCTGTAAAAGATACTGTTTTTTTCCAATGAATTTGCGTATTCTGTTTTTATTTTTGCGTGTTTTATTTTATAATACAAAATATACACAAAATGCAAAAATAAGCACGCAAAAATAAAATCGGAATGCGCAAATTCATTGGAAAAAACCTGTATATATTATTTTACCTTTTTGGTACGATGGATCAAGCGGTATTGTTTCTTTTGATTCTCCACCTCTGCCACTGCAGATATGAGCAAGGGCTCCCCTTCATCATTATAACCAAAGAAGGTGCATGTCGTTTCCTGAGATTGGAAATAGTTTCTATACCAACAGGCTTCTTCATCTTTGTGATCTATCTTTGCCAAACTATAGTTTGTATCATGACAGCTATCACCACTGTGACTATTACTGTGTTGCACAAGGCTGTCTTTCTTGTCCTCTTGTTCACGCAATTGACCATACTTATTTTTGCCTTCAATACGATACCCTTTTGATGGAATAGCAATGGCTTCTTCTGCTACTTTATAATACTGACAAATACATAGGTTCATGATGCATTTAATCTTACTAACCTATATGTATAAAATTAGAATTAATTGACCGGAGTTTTATTTCGTCATTTACATCAATATTTACAATTTCCTTTAGCGAAACCACCAATGCATCGCTATCATTAGTGTTGTAATAATTTAGCTTTGCAATTTCAATTGAGGTCTCAACATCATCAACCTGCTTCATTATCTTTGTCCTTGAAATACCAACATAAAGGGAGGTCACTTTACTCTCATCATCCCATTTCACCATTCCGGTCATTTTCTGCACCTCAGCCATGATATTAGCTAATTGATCTTGAGGAAATAGTGATCCTGTTTGTTGTTGTTGTGGAAGAAGAACGAGTGCAAGTATTCGGTCACATTCATTGATGAGTCGTGTATGAAGTGTAGTCAATGTAGCTGTGACAAGGCCCTTAAATAAAGGCAATCCCCCTAATCCATCCATTAAAGCGGGAGATTCGTTATTGGTGATTTTGTGAGGAGCACTGTCACTTTCAGGTAGATCAGGTACATTTTTTTGCGCCAAGTGACGTAGCAATGGTGTCTTGTTCTCCTATTTTGTTTTTAAATTAATAAAACAAAACCTTGTCTTTTTTAGGGTTTTTTTTATCACTAGTTTTTACCTGACAGGACTTTGCTCTTTGGCGCATCCAAGGCTGATCTTGCCACTGATCTTTTGTTGGCATCCTCTCACTCTTTGTATCTGAAACAGGAGAAAGGTCATTATTTCCTCCATCCAGGTCTAGTGGAGGAAGAGTAAGTGGTGAAGACGGTGATGGTCGGCTAATATAGCTTTGGTCATTGGGAATTGTAGATTTATTATGATCTCTTCGAATGAGACGATTAGCGAGATTGACAACGCTCCCATGTCGTTTTGGTTGTTTTTTACCACTAGTGAAATCATTTGACGATATTTGTTGCTGTTGTTCTTGTTCTTGTGTTATAGTCACTACTGAGCTATTATTGTCTGTTTGTCTACGTGAAAATAAAAACGTTGTGGGATTTTGTCGTTTGGTTCGGGTACCAGAGCTGCTACTATCCCCGGCTGATACTTCATGATCAAAAGGGGGTAGTATATGTGTATTATTATTGTTGCTATTGCGGTTTTTTTTACTGCTTCGAATCAAGTGTTTAACTGAAGAGAACGATGACTTGACAGCACTGGGTATCTTACTTAATCGACTGGATGTACTGAATATCGAGCTGGAAATGGATGTAGTTGAATAGATTGATTCATTGTCTCGATCATCTCTTCCGTATGGATCATTGCTACGATTCATGTTCTTTAAAACAAAAGAGTGGATGAAGTATGTATAGTGATGAAAATGACTGTTGCTTATAGAGTTATGTTAAATGTATATATGAGTGTATTGCTTGCTTATAAAAATGTATATATTTATAGATTAATTTATAGTAAAAAGAAGGAAGAGAGATGAAAAAGAAAGAAGAAAGAGAGATAAAGAAGGAAAAAAGGAGTAGAATAATAATATGTTGTTTATATAAATATAAATATATTTCTTGTGCAATCTCAAGGTCAAAAAAGGAATATAAGCATTCATAAACACCGATATTACACAAAAGCCAAAGCTGTTGTTGATTTAATTTATTTCCATCTCAAAATGTGTTATATAATTATTAACTGTTACTTGAAATAAAGAAAGTAACAAAAAGAAGGTTACAATCCTTTGTACTAACAATAAAAAATGCATGTGTTTCTTTTCATTGTTATTTTCTTTATCTTGTCATTTGGAATCAAAAGTGTTCGGGTGTCGGGGATACTAAATTGTAATAAAATAAAATAGTGTAATCCAAGTAATGTATTTTGATGATAGGAAGAAAGTGGATCAAGTCCTAAATAGTCTTTATTTATTTTTTTCTACAGATGTAAATATAAAATTAATTCGTAGTCGATATTCACTCATGAAATAATTTGAAGATATTTTATTTAGAGTTGAGCATTAAAAAAATAGTAAAAAAAAAAAGAGAATGCTAATAAGCTACAGAATTAAACGGAATATGATGGCTCCGTGTGTCACCTTTAGATAGATTTTAGATCTACTTTGCATTTTATTTTTTGGATGGTAGCGTGGCACCATGAACAGCTAACCTATCCGCTTCCTCATTGCCCTTAATACCCTGGTGTCCAGCGACATGCGTAAATGTAACCTTTCCTTTTCTCTTTCCTATCACGTCAATGGCTTTTTCAAACAAGTCTCTATTTTGAACTTCTTTATGATTTGACATCCATTGATTCTCTTGCCATTTCACAGACCAGTCCGTAAGTGCATTGATGGCATACTGTGAATCTGTGCGGATCTCTAATGTTTCTTGACTATCAATATCTTGTTCAACCGCGCAAATGATGGCCATCGTCTCTGCACGCTGATTTGTCTGGCGATCACCGGTTAATCGTTCACTAACATTTCGCGAATCATTATCACCCCAATAAACACCATAGCCAGCTTTTGCATTAGGTTTTCCATTATTAGAAGATGCTCCATCAGTATAGACAACCTTGGCACGACCATCGTGTTTTGGGTCATATTTGGTAGCAACTGCTGGAAGTCTGGGTTTCAAGGATTTCGTGGGTTTCGTGGGTTTCGTGAGTTTCATGGCTTTAATACGATGTTTTTCATCAGAATTATTGCTAATATAGCTAGAATTATAGTTGTCAGGGCTTTCATCTCTTGTTCTCTTATTATATCCCTCTGATGATGTTCCCGTGCTAGCAAAACTCTTGCTATAACTCTTGCTATAACTATTGCTACAACTATTGCTAGAACTATTGCTATAACTATTGCTAGAACTATTGCTATAATTATTGCTATAATTATTTCTGGAACTATCCGAAGAGCCTGAATTGGAAAAGGCCTGTGCTTCTTCATAAGTTTCAAACTTTTTAAACACTGGCTTTGAGTACCCGCTGACTTCGTTCTTGCACTCGTCCCACGTGTTGTATACACCAGTATTTCTACCACGATGAACTGCATAGTAGTAGTTTTTTCCCATCTTTAGTGAATAGAAACGGCGGACCAAGAAGTTCACTTTGTAATAATGATAAGAATATTAAAAATAAGAGGAAGAAGACAAAGGTGCGAAAAATAAACAAAAAATATAAAGCCGATTGAGACTGCTTTTGTTGAACATGTGATCTTGGGTAAAGGGCAAACCAGTTTTCTGCCTGAATATTACCTTTTTCTTTCTTCTTCTTTGTTTCTGCAATAATTGGAATATGATCAGGAATTTCCCCAAACAGACCAAGATTCCTACTCGACAGCACGTTCAAAAGTTGAAACAATTCTTAAAATATGACCCCAAGAGTGTCATCTATCATAGAGGTGGCACCACTGGAATAAGAGATGATACCGATACAGAGCTTGACTTTAGACAAGAAAGCAACTTCTTTTATCTATCAGGTAACTACTCTTTAAATATAATGACCAGATAGACATGTATATATGTGTGCGTGCTCATAACAAAGTCAATGTTTCAAGGCGTTGAAAAGGCTGGATTCCATATCCTTATTCTATTTGAGCCAAGTAAAATCTATCTAGTTCCACCCACAGTATCTGCAGCTGACCAATTGTGGAAAGGAACACCTGACACGCACCAACAACTTTTGGAAAAGTACGATGTGGATGGTATCATCACTGAAGAGGAACTTCCTTCTTTCATTTATGCGATTAACCCATCCACTATCTTCTCACTTATTACTACTGATACATCGGTTATTCCACATCACTTTACGAATAAGGTGGACAAGACAGTGTTGCAAAGCGCTATTAGCGAAGCTAGATTAACAAAGTCTGAATGGGAAATTGACCTGTTACGCAGATCAGCCCACGTTTCCTCACACGCTCATATATCTTTAATGCAGCATATAAAGGAGGTTGAAAGTGAGGCAGAGTTGGAAGCTCGCTTCCGCTGGATGTGTGCAAGAAACGGTTTGAATAGACAATGTTATATTCCAATCATTGCTTCTGGTCCTCGAGCTGCTGTGCTTCACTATACTGATAATGACAAGATGATTCCAAAGACCAAACACGCTCTTGTTCTTGTGGATGCAGGAGGTGAAGGAAGGTGTTATGGTAGTGATATAACCCGAACATTTCCAGCAACCGGAAAGTTTTCAAAGGAAGCTACCGCTATTTATAACATTGTGCTCAAGGCACAGAAGGCTGTGATAAAGAAACTAAGACCTGGAATCTACTGGAGAGATATGCATAACCTTGTCGTCCGCACACTCACTGAAGAGCTTGTCCGCATTGGTATTTTGATTGGCGATGTTGATATACTTATTGAACTGGAGATTTATCGCACCTTTTATTTCCACGGTAAGGACATACTATGAAAACAATTCATATACAACGGGAAAAGATATGGTGTTAATACTGTTCAATACCAGGTACCGGACATTCGGTTGGTCTTGATTGCCATGATGTTGGAGGGTAGTGTAAATAGTAGAGTACTTTATTGAACCCAAAGTATTGACATATTCGGAATATATATCTATATATAGACAAGACATTGGCATATTGATGCAAAGAAAGGGAAGATCATTGACTTTAATAAATCGACCTTTGGAAAAGGACATGGTAATTACAGTCGAGCCTGGGCTTTATTTCAACGATGTGAGCCTCAATGATAAACCAAAACACCCATCCTATTCGTCCTATTACAACATGGAAAAGATCAACAACTACAAGGGTATTGGTGGTGTCAGAATTGAAGATACCTTACTTATTACCGAGAATGGAAGTGAAAACTTTACGATTGTCCCCAAAGAAGTCGATGATATTGAAAATCTAATCATGTTATCTATCTAATTATAACAATAAAGATATTGATTATCTACCCTTAAACACGGAGGCTACCCAACATGAAAACCTTTGATTGCACCATGTCATCTACACAATATGTAGCCAATAAACAGTCAAGATTTCGGCGAGAAATTCTGTTCTTGTTTATTATCATTATCGACTTTTAAAAACAACGTGAGAATGATAAAAAAAGATTTTGAGTTACTTGAAACTATTCTTTTTGTTCCTGAACAAGGTCAACTATTCCATGATAATATAGCTCCGAAACCCAACTAACTCTATGAATATAAACAGGCTTTTACTTAATTACCCAACATTTAGCTCGAGTTCAAAATGCAATCCAAGATTTCAAAAAGTTGGACAAGTCATTTTTCCCCAAAGCACCGAGTGATCAAGACATATTGAGCATGTTGAATAAAAAGGTCCCCAAGAATGAGTCATATCAACGAGTAAGGAACTAAAAACTTATATTTTTGGTATTGTCCAAAGTATCATTAAAATTAACAAAATATAGGTTCGTCTTTTGATAAGCACCTCCAGTCAAATCACTGTGGAGTATACACCATTACCCGTTCCCAAATCGTCTTTTGGCATGCTTGAGGGGGCTGCACTGTCAGATCCTTCTCTTAATGTCACACTTGATACAAAGCCATTACAAGATCCAGATCAAGATATTTTTATCGTACATAAAACAACCTTCCGTGATATATATAATGCTGCGAGAGAAAGGACAGCCTGTGAATGGCACCCAACACAAGACCAACCATTTGATGTGGTACTTTGGAATAATAAAGAACAAGTGACAGAAACAAGCATTGCAAATATAGCTGTTCGCTTTCCGGAAAATGGGAATCTGGTGTGGAAAACGCCCAAGGTTGAATGTGGTATGTTGAACAAGAGATCCAAGTAAAGGCATTATCTTAACTATTTACGAATAGGACTTTTACCTGGCGTGTTTCGTTCTTACTTACTATCTACCAACCAAGTTCAAGAAGACGTTATTACATTAAACCAATTGAAAATAGCACAAAAAGTAAGTTTGAAAAGACATTTAGAGGGCTTTCTGTATATTTAGTGCTATAAAATAGGAAGGATATCCCATCATTTGTTTCAATTCAGTCAGAAAAGCATATCGTGTAAACCTCCTCGGTTAATAAATATAATAATATGTACATTTTATTGTTTAACAATTAAAACTACTATTTTCTATCCAAAAACACTAAAATCATCCTCATCTGCCTTGGTTTGACTTAATACTTTGTCCTGTATACGCTTTTTAAGTCTGATTTGGTTATCATTGGCCATTGGAGGCATGCGTTTAATATGACAGCCCCCACAAACAGGAACACACTTCCAACATCTATCAAAACGATAACCACAAGACCAACATTGGGCATCAACACACACAATTCTTTGGCATCGATCTACTTTTCTAAATGATGCATCCTCGTCCGGTCTATTTCTAGGTCTACCACCATCCAACTCCATTTGTAAACGGTTGATGCGCTGCTCCAATAAGCTAAGCTCGTGCTCTAATTCGTTCTCCTTTTGGTCGTCTGGCAGATAGCCACAAGCACGTATATCAAGCTCTACGTGTGGATGTATTGATAGTTTGTTGAGTGTCTTTTGAAATAGCGGCAGATGGGGTTCATAGTCCATGTAGTAATGATAAATGCTAAGCTTTTCGATCAGCAGTGTGCCCGGCTTTAATCTGTCAAATTTCATCATTTCTTGTAATAATTTAATATCGATTTCTAAATTTGTATTATCTCTTCTATTTCTTGCTCGCAGTCTTTGCAGGTTTGGGAATTTGACAAACATGATTATGGGTGAAAAGAAGGCATCATCATTATCGTCCATTATAACCTAAAGTAATGTTTTTGATTAGCAATGACTTAATGGAAGAAAGAAAGAAAGAAAGAGATGACCTACATCGGTGACATTTTCCCGTAATCCATTTGAATCGTCCAGTTTTCGAAGCGACGAATATATTTTACTAAGATTACTGTGGTCGAGATCAAATACGATTCTTCGCCAGAGGTACCTTGAAGAAAGGTACAGGTAACGCATTTGTTTGCAAGTGTCCATGAAACTGGTATTAGAGCACAAATCGAGGTGCTCGCTAATACCAACGATAATATCGAACGGCATTGTCAGCAGGCCAGTTATCCTTTTTATGCTATTGGTATCCATGGTGATTTATAACGTTTAAAAGAGAGTTAACCCTTTTTCCTATTTATATCTGTCTGAACAAAATGGCTTACAAATATTTGGTGCATTTCATGACAAATCCGTTTCAAAATCCGCAACCTAAAACTTTGTGGCTTATGACAATCGATGGAAATGATTTAAACACATCCAAACAGGACTTTCTTTACATTGGATTTATCTTGTGAGAACGCTATAGCAGCGCCTTGTATTAGACTCTAAATAGTAGAACCATACATCTATTTAATAATATATCATTAAATATATTCATCCTATTCACTTTTGATATAATCTAGCTTTGGGAATAATAAGATGATCACAGAAATGTTTCTGCTCTTCGTTTATAGGCTCGAACAGCTTATTCCATTATAATTGGTGTAGCTATTTATATATAAAGCCCAAGTATTATTAAGTAGATTATACTTACTTATCCAGGTTGTAAGAGAGCGTCAAACCCAGGAAGCTAATCGTAACTTTAAGATCCCTGAATAATTGCCCATGAAGCTCAGATCCACTTAGTTTCGTACATAATGGAAATGAATATATTTGGAAAAATGAATATTTTGATTTTACCGCTTTATTTTGGCGATAGATACAAATAATACTTCGCAAACATTCAGAGTTGAAAGTAATCTAAAGATGAAGACAAGAGAAAATAATATAATCTATTTTTAGCTTTACAATCATGACCAAACACGTCAATTTATGTTTATCCAAAATTATCATTTTACACTTTCTTACAAGAAACATAGACTATCTAATAATGATATAAGAAATGCATAGACATGTGGACTGTATCAATTATTACTTTCCCCTCAGACCACATGATTTTGCATCAGATTCTCGATATGAAAAATTCTGCAATACTGTTTACGATGAAATTCCCACTTCCCAAAACAGATCAACATGTATCCGCGAGAATCTATAGCTTTATAAATAAAATTTCGTAATCAAAGTGATCATCACAAGATCATCACGTTTATGCACGTTAGAACGGACTGTGCCTTTAGGGCTAATCCATTGCTTCCATGTATGAAAAAAGACGTGGGCTGGTTTAGGAAAAAAAAATATAAAGCGCTTGTCGAGACAAATTTGCTTTCCCAAGATATTCGACATTTGTTTATGTTTTCTATGCTGAAAAAGCTACTTAATAAGATCACACCATAGGTTTAAAATAACCCAGGACAAAAGTGTACCATTATTATTTTGCCTTTATCATACTCATTGCTACCCGATACTAATAAGTGTAAAACACTTTGCTGCCAAAGTTTTCTAAGTATAATGTGCAGAATATAATAAAAAAAAAAGCACTTTATCTGGCTATAATAAAAA
>VCJE01002971.1:25378-37228 GCA_024140265.1 Backusella liffmaniae | reverse complement strand
CTCTTCCATCTTGCTTAATTAAAAAAAAAAAAAGAAAAAAACGCAAAAACAAGACACAAAAAACAGATATATATAAACAACCCACTGTATTCTTTTTTTTATGGAAACTCCAAATAATATCAATTTGGAAGATATACCAAACACGCTTAGTCCACCTACCGACGAAAACACGCAGGATCGACTTGATCGAATAGAAGATATCAAATGTTTTCTTGGTACAGCAACCAATGATTGGGAACCACGCAGGTCGGTAAGGTCACTTCATTTGCCCACCGGAGAGAGTGTATCGTGCGTATACTGGGATGATTTATTTCATATAACAGGAACGGATATTGTGCGCACACTTTTATATCGATTTCACTTGTTCGGACGACCTGTCACAAATCTCAAAAAGTTTGAAGAAGGCATTTTTTCTGATTTGCGAAACCTCAAGCCGGGTATGGATGCCTCTTTAGAAGAACCAAAATCTGAATTCTTGGAAATGCTGTATAAAAATAATTGTATTCGCACACAAAAGAAGCAAAAGGTATTTTTTTGGTTTTCAGTGCCGCATGACAGGTTGTTTTTGGATGCTTTGGAGAGAGATTTGAAGCGCGAAAAAATGGGTCTCGAACCTACTAGTGTGGCGATGGCGGAACCTGCTACTTCTTTGTCGCTTGATACTACGCAGGAATTATTTGATCAATTGAGAAAATCAATGTCACTGTCTGCAGTAACTGCTGCTCATGCATTAGACGATATTGAACCTCCCGTTGGTATTACAGGTAATTAATACTTTTTTTTTTCTTTTTTTTCTTTAATAAACAAAAAGATGGTCAGTCTAGTAAGCAAAAAGAAGAAAAAGAAAAAAAGACGTCTTTTGAGCATTTCTTTTTTGTTTGATTTTGTGTGTGTATCTATATTGCTCTTATTTAGTTAATTGTAAACAAAAGCAAAATAATCTACAATTATATAAATGTAATAATCATATCAATAATAAATAGACGATCACTTCCGTTTGGCGTCATCGAATTGTCCCATGGAAAAAATGACGACGGATAAGCTCGGTCATCGATCCACAAGGTCACTTTCCTCACTCCAAGATGCAGTCAATGAAAATGTATATCCAGCAAATTATTCAGCCGACACATCCCCACAGTTATCAATTGAAAGTAGCCCATCTTTATCTAATATCCAAATGAGTTTTTCCAGATCCGCCGATGCGGCTGAAAGGGATAGACAAAAGAAAATATTTGGTGCTTTTTCATTATTTGAAGGATCACCAACATACAAACAGCGACAACGGCGTCGTACACTGTCATTTGGATCGACTTTAGTTCGGACAGTTGGTGGTAGCCTGCAAACAATCACAGACACCAATATTCCAGGTTTAGGTGACGAACACAGCCGCTTGGAATTAGAAGCCATGCATGGAGGTTTAACTGTGAACGTAAATTGCTTATTAAAAAACTCATATAAACAGCACGCAGTTATCGGCGAGAATGGTCCTGAAAAAGTATATTCATGTCCTCTCATTCAATGTGGTAGACTATTCAAGCGGCTAGAACATCTCAAGCGCCATCTCAGAACACATACGATGGAACGCCCTTATTCCTGTACTTTATGCGGTAAACATTTTTCCCGTTCGGATAATTTGGCTCAACATCGTAAAACACATAATCGGACGAGATCAACATCATTACCACGTAAAAGTAAGGTACCCGATAGTTCTAACACTTCTGGCAGTAATAACAGTGACGATAACATCATCAGATGTAACGATTTTAAAAAAGATCGATTAATTCAATGCCAGCAAGCAAGGACAAGAAGTACCTCCTCCAGTTTAGACGTAACCAACAAACCTGACAGCTATTGTTCTCCGGTTTACATGTCGCAATCTGAAGAAAACTTTGGAGGGTATGCGTCTGAAATGCATCCTTTCGTATCTACTGTTGATCAAACAGATGTCATGTTCACTGATAAAGAGCCTATGTTTGAACCAGACTATACTTGGAGTGGTGAGCCTTCTGCTACCACCTCTTCTTCATCTTCCTATTTTGGTAATCCTCCTGAATCAAACCAGAGAATAGATCGACAGCGTATGTCCTGGTCTTCTTTTACAGAGCCCGTTGAAGATTGGGGGTTCTACTCCACTCATTAATTAACCATTTATGAATCTACCCCTTTTTTTACTAATTCATTTTTTTATTATTATTATCTATCTTATCTTATGAAGCATTTACACGTGTTTTTTGCATTTTTTTTATCATTATTTATTTTTCTTCCATATGTACTATGTTTATTTATTTATTTATATATGATTCTAAATTATGTCAAGACAGTGGACAATACAATAAAGACTATTTTTTAAACAAGCAATATGAAGCAGTTTTATTTATATTTATGCACTAATTATGTGGCTTCTTTGCTACAAAGAAGAACATTGGGGTGAATAAATTTTGCTGAGCACCAGCAACCAAAGCATCTGCAGCCGTTTCAAGGAACTTTTGGGTCTCTAATGTTCCCTTGGGTGCAAGACCAACTTTCTCCAAAGCACCTACAAAGGAGGTTGTCGTGAAACGACCAAGTTTAGTCATCGCGACTGTAGTAAAAACATCCTTTAATGTTTGGCATTTACGGATATCACCTTCTAAGGGATAGAACCAGTTGATCGTGTCACCTACGTTTGACATGTCTTGGTCCATAAGCACGTCAAAGCCGACATTACGAAGAGCTTGTATACACTCTTGAGTAGTACGCATCTTGGGAATTCCGTTGCCAACTTCGATACAATGAGCAATCTCCTTGTGCTGAAGGTTGTTTTCATCATAGTTGTCGGTCATGCACCATTCGTAGCAACCAAAGCTTCCTCCAGGTTTTAATACACGGAATATTTCACCATAGACACCCTCAAAAACGGGTGCATGGCAAGTGGCTTCAATAGCGTAAACGGTATCAAAAGAGTTGGCCTCAAATGGCATTTCCATAAAGTTTCCCTAAATAGACATGCATTAATTTAAATATATACAGACATGCAAATAATACGTATCTTACCTTTATGAACTCAGTTTGGTCTTGTAAGCGTTCGTTTGCGGCATAGTGCGTTGCTCTTTGTACTTGATAAGCATTGTTGTTCAAACCTGTGACATGAGCGCCAGTAAAGTGGGCAATTTCGCGAGCAGGGCCACCTACACCACAGCCTACGTCCAATACTTTCATGCCCCTCTTAATATCAAGTTTGGCAGCCAAATAATGCTCGTGACGAGCAATTGCTTTATTAAATTCTTCACCAATATGGTAGCGGCAGAAATGAAAGCTGGAACCCCAACCTTAAATTTTGAATCGTTAAAAATGTTTACAAACAATTAGTAAATAATACAGAAACAAAAGTCTTAACATATTTACCATATTCATAAAAATCGGTGGCCAAGTTATAATAAGAGTTTACAAGAGATGTATAGCCGTCAATTCGCTTGTCCTCATCTTCCTTGGTCTCTTCATCAGCATTCTTCCACATTTTGAGGTATGTGTCTGTGGCAACATTATGGACGTCCTGGTTTTTAGAACTCAGATTAGCAAGAAGGCCCGTTTTGACTTTTTCACCATGGAGTGCTTTGGCGAAGGCAATATCTTCAGCATTTGTTGTAGTCAAGGTTCCACCGCTCATTTTTTTTTTAAAAGAAACCAAGATAAAGTTGAAGAGAATAGATAAGCTACCTTGGTTCAGCGATTTATATAATACTAGCGTGCTATCAAGAGCTGCTGGTTCACCCGTTCATCTGCCACTCCATCCGAAAGGCTATTCGGTGTAACAATACGCATTCTGAGTAAAACGAAAACAAAAACAAAAAGGTTGCAACTCTATTTTAGTACACACACACTTACTTCATTATTTTTAAATACATAAATCGATTTAAAAGTTTTTTTTATTTATTATTAACATTATTTGCATGTGCTGTTATTAACGATACTTTCTGCCTTTTTGATGATTGAAAGAGGTATTCCAGCTAGCTGTGCTACTTTAATTCCATGTGATTGTCTGCAAACGCCCGGCTCGACCTTATGAACAAACCGGAAGCCTTCCTTTGTTTCTTTTATGCTGGTATGATAGTTTTTTATGTGAGAATAATCGGTCATTTCGTCTGCTAACTCATGATAATGGGTAGCAAAAAGGGTGCGGCACTTAATTTGATTATGTAAATGGTCTAAAATACTATATGCCAGTGCGAATCCATCCTGAGTAGAGGTTCCTCGTCCCACTTCATCCATAATGACTGTCGATTTTGAGGTTGCTCCTTTGATGATTGTAGCTACTTCAGACATCTCTACCATGAAAGTGGATTGGTTTTGTGCTAAATTATCTCCTGCTCCTACTCTGCTAAATATTTTGTCTGTGATACCGATATGTGCCCGATCAGCTGGAACAAATGAGCCTAAATGCGCCATAAGTACAATGATTGCATTTTGTCTCAAGAACGTGCTCTTTCCACCCATGTTTGGTCCGGTTAATAACCAGATGCGACTATCGCCACCGACGCTACAGTCATTCTCTGTAAATATACGTCCTTTTCGAGAAAGAGTTGTTTCAACAACAGGATGTCGACCTCCTTTAATCAATGTCCGGTTCGTGCGCGTCATGCGAGGTCGAACATAATTGTTTTGAGAAGCAAGTTGCGAAAAGGATGTTAGTACATCGAGTTGGGCCAGTGTTCTGCAGCTTTGTAAAATAGTCATGCCGTTTTCTAAAACTTCCAGCACTATTCTCTCAAAAATTTCATCTTCCATCTGCTTTATCTGCGATTCTAAATGATTTATTTTGAGAGAAATCTGTGTCCATTCTTCTATCTGGAATCGTCGTTTTGATTTAATCTTATTGACTAATATGGCTTCCGGGTATTGACCAAGTAGCTTGGCTGATTGAGAGGTATTTACTTCGACGATATGTTTCCATGGACCATCTGTAATAAGCTGTACCGAATTACCACAGATTGATGCAAATGCTTCTTGAAGCTGAGAGCGATTAGATTCAACATCAGCGAGTTCTTTATAAAGTTTCTCCAACCTGGGATCGTATGTACGGTTTACAAAGCCATATTCTTTATCCCCTTTAGATTGTATATGTTCATAATCGAATGCACTTCCTAAATGAATAGCGATATCATGATGTGGATTCAGATTTTTTAATAGATGATGAAGGGTCTCTGCATCAAGTGGCTCTAAGCGATCAACAATGCTTTTAATGCTGGATAATGTGGCACCTACTTCAACCAAGTCGGTATACTGGCCTCTTCCTAATGTCAATCGTTGTAATGCACGTTGTGCATCCGTGCTTTGGCGTAACAGAGTGCGTATATCCTCTAATAAAAATTGATCCTTCTTGAAGTAAGCAACAGTGTCTAGCCGACGATTAATGTCTTCCTGGGATGTCAAAGGAGAGGTGATCCAGCGTGAAAGTAAGCGCGAGCCTGCACAGGTAGTGGTACAGTCAATCACAGACAACAAGCTATCTGTTCTCCGCCCCTGAAGATTCTTCACCAGCTCTAATGACGCCACAGCTGCACTATCGATACAAACGGAATCATGCATACGGAACTGTGTGGGCGCCTGCCATTTTAGTTTTGTGTTAATACAGGTTTCATTTACATACATAATAAGCGCCATGCCTGCTGCTAATTCAGCTTGGGTAAAATTTGTTGATAAGTTTCCTTTTAACAAATTGAGTACTTGTCCGGCGTCGTTTGTACTATAATTATCGTCATTTTGGTAGCTCAAAACAAGACTTGTGTCGGAGATGAGTAACCGTGTTACTGGATCAACTGCTGTTGGATCTGTAAGTCCCTGTTCAATCGCATGCTCATCAGGTTTTAATGACGCTGGAAGAACAATTTCTTGAGGTCTGATTCTTGCCAAATCATCTTTTAAGCGACCAAGTGTTGTTTTTTGCATCACAAACTCGCCCACCGATATATCCATCCAAGCTAAGCCAATATAATCCGTTTTCGGATAAACTGATAAAATATAGTTGTATTGGTTAGGCTCCAAAAACCTGTCTTCAATAACTGTTCCAGGGGTGAAGATCCGTGAAATCCTACGCTTCATACCCAACACCGATTGATCCTTGATTATCCCTACTTGTTCACACAAGGCCACTCGACACTTTAAACGGTTGACAAGGATATCCAGGTACCGATCCAAAGCACGTAGAGGAAAGCCTGCGAAATCAACCGTGATATTGGAGGTAATAGATTTTTTGGTGAGCTTTAGATCTAATTGAGATGCATAACGAGTGGCGTGTGATTCATATAACTAAAAATAAATGCATATACTTGTATAAAATAAAAATATCACAAACACTTCCTGTTCCGTGTTGCTTTGTTTATAGCGAACAGCGAGCATAAGGATTACCTCATAAAAATCACCCACTTGTACCAATAAGACGCACAAGGGATACTGTTTGGTATACTCTCTCACAGTGTCTATAACAACAGACCCTGAAGAAACCTGCTTTAGGTGTAAACTCCTTTCTTTCTTTATTCCTGTTTGCTCTACAAGTTCATCTAACTTTATATTAGATATCTTCTTTGAAAGAAGCCTTGTGCTATGAAATAGTCTTGGTGTCAAACGAAACATTCAAGCAGGAATAAAAATAAATGAAAATAAATAAAAAGTTTTTTTCTGTTTATTAATATACGTGACAGTCGTTTTGCTATTTACTTTCTAAATTTGGTAAACGCCGCTTTATACCTAGCATGATCAGTAGATAAAAATCTTGAGAGTTGTTTTCTTTAACTGCAGCATATAACATTGATTCTTGATTATCATATCCATTTGGTGCATGCCTAATTGTATGTCATTTTAATTCTATAGTCAGCAGCATTTTAATCAGTAGCAATAGTAAAAATTCAGGAAGCTATGTACATTTATATTTCATGCTAGCAAAGTGATTTATCAATTTAAGATGTATTTTGTCAACTTGTTCTAAGCAAGGGAGGAGAGAAATAGAAATATAAAGAAAAAGGAGATGCATCATAGTTTAGGAAAATAAAATAACAATTTACAATATTGAATAGACAGTGATTTTTTATTTTCTGTCACACTATTATTTCTCAATTTGAGAACTTGAAACTTCTTATTTCTTCAATTCCTCGACTTACTATTCTTAGACATTCAAGAACAAGTTGTAACAACAACAAATGCTAACAAGCTTCTTAATACCTAAAATACATTATATAACTTATCTTTTCGTACCCTTTGGATATGCACTCTCCAACCCTCCTCTTCCTTTTATTTCATATGAAAAGCGCATTCTCCAGCTGAACAGCACCCACGTTTCAGGTCATGTGATACTATAAAAAGGTATTACAAGAATCTTGGATGTTCGAGTGGGGGGAGGAGGCTAAAGTTCTGATTCTCATTGTTCACTCCTTGTTTGGACTAATTTCGAATTCAGATGTATAAATTCTTCTTATTTATTTTGTTTTTTAATATATTTCTTCTTTTCCTTCTCTTCCTTTCGATCTATATATATTTTAACAGATATATACGTTTTTTTGTTTTTTTTTATAAAAAAAAAATATGGATGATATTGACTGGTTAGGTGATGACGATAGCTGTTCAGATTACTCACTTGATTACGAATACCTTGGCCCAAGACAACCAAACTATCGTAATGACGACGATGCTGATTCAGTTGCTTCAGAATTGTCTGATGCCAGTGGACACGATGGCTTCGACATGTGGGACGAAGATCCCTACAGTACAAACGATTATACTTGGCAGTCTAACGATATGAAGCTAACGTCAGCAATAAAAGTAAAGCAACGTGAAATAGAACAGATCAATAATCATGCGCCATGGAAAGGCAGTTTTTGGAGAAAGGAGAATGGCTGGCCAAAACAGCTTTCTTCATCCTGCTCGACTACTAACCATGATCAATCTGCCAATTCGTTATGCTTAGTGCTCTCTGAATTCGGTCTAACAGAAAAATTGCATGCTGTGCACAGAGACAAAATTATCGAGTGTGGAAACACCAGTGCATCCTACCCGCCTTCTTCCTCTGACTCTGATAGCACCACCACATTGCTAGAAACAGATGCACCATTGCATGCGAGTGCTATACCATCAAATAAATACATGGATACACATGCTACAATTGCGGTTCCACGCACCAAAGTTCCCGTCGCTGCACCTGCAAAAAATTGCGAGGGAGATATACTATCACAGCTTCAACCTTTTAATAAGTATATCAAACGCTCACAGTTCTCTACTTTATACTCGAAAGATGCGTATCTTTCTCTTTCTTTTGAACCGCTCAGCTTGGCAGAAAAATACGGCTATATGGCTATCGGTGGAGTTGAAGGTGAATTTGAACTCTATTGTTGCATGACGCAGAAGCCAGTCAAAATATGGGGAACCAAGTTTAAAGGAAGTAACAATGTGATGCTCATGACAAATGCCATTCAGATTGTACGTTGGAAAAAGGAATCAGGGTATGATTATCTACTCATCGTTTGTATGAATGATGCGGGGGTGCTTATTTATGAATTACCAAGGCATGAGGAGTGTCCTCGCAATGTACAGTTAAAATATCATATTCGTGCTTTTGATAGAGTGGCGATCAACGACGCACGTGTTAATCCGAAAGGAGACACACTGGTGTGTGTGGGTGACGATGCCTGCATCTTCAAAATAAATATCACCTATCAGCAGAATAAACTCGTCTTTGGCACCCCAAAAAAACTTATCATTCCTTCCAGCATACTAGATACCAAATTACCGTTCTCTGCATTTTCATCACAATACATTACATGGAGCAAGTCTTCTCTATTTTTTGCACATACCTCAGATACTCATCGCACAGTCTTTATTTGGCGTACACAACCAAAATACGAAATGCTATGTCAAATCGATGCAGGTGGCTATACATATGCGATTCATTTTCATCCCGAGCTAGATGGAGTGCTTGTTTTCAGCAACCGATATGGTTATTTACATACAGTTAACCTCCATGAAGCAGTCAACACAGAAAACTTTGATTATGCATCAATACCGGATTTTGATCGACAAACAAATAAGGGGGGCCACGCTTGTACAAATGGGTGTAGTCAAGGGAGTGAAGCAGTTCATCACACTCATAATTTACGTGCTCGACATGAAATCACGATGATTTCCTTCAGAGGTGAAAAAAATAGACGTCTTCGCATCCTGGCCAAAATCAATGGACTTCAATGGTCGCGGGATGGCCGCTATCTTTATGTATCCACAAAGAAACGTGTATTAGCTTATGAATTTATGCCTGAAGCGTGTCGTATGCGATCTCTAGAAGAAGTGGCCCAAAAAGAAACTCTAAAAATATTTGAAGCAAATCCAAAAAAGCGTAAATTCTACAGTGAAATTATACCTGATCATGTACAAAACAAAATTCAAAAATTATCAAATATGGCGAGTCATTGGTAAAAATAATAATAATAATAAAAAGCAGCACGCACACCATTTAAAATTGTTATCTTTCTTAAAATGTATAAACATCCATCATAAAATATATATTTATTTAATCCTTTCAATAAAAATGCTGAATGCACTATCGAAGTGTAATTTTTAAAGCTATAAAACAAACAATTCTGCTATTATTTAAAGCTGATCATAGTACTTATCTAGATCAGAAATATCTTCGACGACACTCTTTCTCTTACAGGCGGCACAAATGATATTGTAGACCTTGTTTCCGGGTCCGAGATGGTTACCATCCATGGGTTGCCAATGATCAACGACAGCTTGAAGGAAAGCTTGACCATCAGTTGCAGCAGTGAAACCGAAAGGTTCGTTGATAGGCAAGTAAACCTTGAGAGTCATCATGGGGTACCAGGCTTCTATTCTTCAGAGAAGACCTGACCGTGACGTCTGTTAAGGCAAAGTAGATACTACCGATAAAGGAATCAGGACATAGGTTTTCGACGAGGTAGACGGGTTCTTGGAGACGTACAACAAAAGAGGACCGTTATAGTCACAGTTACGGATACTAACAGCACACTCATCATCAGCCGGACCTTCATACAACTGGGCACAACGGTAGGCCTGGATAGCGACGGGGGAAGGCAAGTTGATACAGATCATCTCTAAAAGAGCACCAAGAACTTGGATATAACGATCTTGAAAAGGCTCATATCTCCTGAATCCTTTTCATCTATAGCAAGAGAGGTTTCCGACTTTTAGAGAAGAGCGGCGGTCTCTTCCTTCTTGAAGTCCATGATGAGTCCATGATGATGCCAAAGATTCTGAAGATAGGATCAAGGACAAACATATTGGAAGCACGCTCAAGAAGCTTACCATCGGCACCAGTGGACTTGGTGGTCCACTTCTTGATCTTGGGGTTGAAGCAGTTCTCATACCCAAATTTTGGTCATCGTCTTGCTCTTAACAACACCAAACTTTTTGGCATAACGGTTAGCGAAATGACGAAGAGTGAAACCTCAACCGCAAAGATCAAAGGTGAAAGAGTCTGTATTTATTTTAATGTGATGTGCGACAATTTGTGGATCAATAGAACCAAAATAGAGTCACTTTTTTGTTTGATGCATAACCCATTACATCGCATTTGTTTGCTCAAAATGAATAAAAGAGAGAGAGAAAGAGAGTTATATATAAAAGAGAAGGTAGAAATATATACAAGTGTACTATTATTATTATTATTAATGTTATTATTATTGTTATTGTTATTATTAAAGTGGTTTAATAGGACGGCGTCCTAAATGCTTGGAAAAATCTATACCATAGAGATAGGAGGAAAGCATGACAATGCACGCACCAATCATAAATACACCTGAAGGCTGGAAGTTAAAGAGGTAAATACTGATAACACCCGACACAATGATAGACAAACTAGTAGCAAACCCTTTGAGGATATTATCAGCATATTTAACTACAATAGCTACTAATAAACCACCCAGTGCTTGATTTGCTACAACTACCCAAGTAAGCCAATCATATCCCTGAAGTAGACCACCATCCATAATAGGCTGTATATCATACGCAACCATTCCAACTAACGAAAAAAAGGCACCAGATATGCCCAACTGTATATTACGCACCCACATGGAAGTCTCTGACGTTTTCAAGATCTTCTCAAAATAACAACCAGCAAAACCAGATGAAACACAGCTTGTAATAACGGCAACCAAACCAATAAAAGGATTCTGAGGTGCCAAAAAATCTTCTTTTGTGGTGGTACTAGAAGACATACTTTGAGATTGAACCAGTGTAACACCAATCATTAACAGCAGTAGAGCAACCCATTTATCACGACTTAGACTTCTTCCTAATAGTACAACGCTAAAAACTGCAGTGGACATGATCTTCATTTGATAGGTCACCTGAAAAGTAGCTGCTTCGAGATTACTCAGTGCAACATATAATAAATTGTTTTGCAGTGCGTACAATCCAGATGGAATCAACATCTTGAGTGTCTCACGAGGTTTTCCCAGAATCTCTCGCTTTACCATCTGGCTGAATCGATCCCAATTCCCTTGCTGATGGTACATTACTATTAAACACGCTATAATTTTTAATACTTCGGCCAAGAACACCGCTGTTGAGGCAATATACATGGGCTGGCCGGGTTTTTGTACAATGCGCGAATATCTCATCATCAGTACCAATGTACTGTTCTGAACTACCAAAATAATAAGCGAAAGCTGTTTGCGAGTTAATCCAAACATGACAACATCTAATAATAGCAAGAGTAAATATACAGATATAATATAGAATAGCTTGAACGTCTAGTGCTAACCTTGCTTTAAGTTTTTGATTGCCGATGTCGGTAAAACGCTTCTACTTCCAAATGTCCGTCTGGAGTGTTGATAGACGGACATTATT
>VCJE01002971.1:1890-17169 GCA_024140265.1 Backusella liffmaniae | reverse complement strand
TTTCCTTTCGTTTTTTATAAAAAAAAAAAAAAAAGTTCTGTACATGCATTAACTTCCTATTATATTTAGATGACGCTGGCAATAAAAAGATTTACACGACTCGAAATGAGCTTTAATTCAGTTGAGAGAATTGTTGAGCTTATGGAAACTGAACAAGAGCCCCCTGTTATCACAGACATTAGACCACCCTCAAATGTATGTGCGTGATACCTTCTCAAACTTAATTGATAAGCTAATTGTTTTTTTTATAGTGGCCAACACAAGGGAAGATCGTTGTCCGTGATTTAGAAGTTAAATATGCTCCTGAACTTGAACCTGTTTTGAGAGATTTAACATTTAGTATAAAACCAAGCGAGAAAGTAGGGGTTGTTGGTAGAACTGGAAGTGGCAAGTCGACGTTAGCATTATCATTTTTCCGTATTGTTGAGGCTTCTCAAGGAAATATTCTTATTGACGGCATCGATATTCAAGAGATAGGTACACAGGACCTTCGCAGTCATCTCACGATTATCCCTCAAGGTAAAAATTAAGCTTTAAAAATATTAAATCTATTTTTCCTGATTTTTTTTTGTGTTTGTTTCCATACGATTGTTATACAACTAGACCCTGTGTTATTCTCAGGAACAATCCGTTCCAACATGGACCCATTTGGTGAATTTACTGATGAAGATATAATCACTGCGCTCCATCGAGTTCGATTAATTCCAGAGGATGATATAACGGTACATTCAGAAGATTTGAATTCTAATGTATTTACCGAGCTTTCAAATCCTGTGAGTGAAGGTGGCTCAAATTTCTCTCAAGGACAACGTCAGTTGGTTTGCTTAGCAAGAGCGTTGCTCAAAAGAAATAAGGTTGTTTTGATGGATGAGGCAACGTCGTCAATCGATTTTGAAATGGATGAGATGATCCAACGAACTATCGCCACTGAATTTGCTGATTGTACCATCATTTGCATTGCTCATCGCATAAAAACAGTAGTCGAATATGATCGTATTTTAGTCCTGGATCAAGGTGAAATTGCTGAATTCGACAGCCCATTATCATTATTGAACCAACCTGAATCTATATTTTATAAAATGTGCGAAAACTCTGGGGAATTTGAAAGCTTACTGACATTAGCCAAACAGAAACACCAGCTTGTGGACGTGTAACAAAAATAAAAAATAAAAAAAAAAAACAGTGAGTAATTTTAGTAACATAGTAAAAACACATGTGTTGTTCAAATGTATGACAAATATGACATTCTGTCAGTTAAACCTAATTTTTATAATAATAACATACAACTATAATGCTTAAAATATATTATAGTTGCATGATTGGCTGGAAGATGATCATAGCCGCTATTAGATAACAAATGCATTGGTTGTAGATGACGTATGTTCTAGTTTTATATCAAGTGGAAGCTATTGATTTCTAACCGTTATTCTTGAAAACAACTTTTGAGTGAACTGTGTAGTAATCATCACTACTATTTTTTATATCGTAATAATAAATAATAATAATAGCATTTTGAATATAATCATCAAAGATGCAACGTGTTGTTTCAGAGTATCCATATACACTTTCATTTTTACAGGATGATTACAACAATAAGACCAACCATAGTCATGATTTATAAGTTATGTCAACTAAACTGATGTCTATTGTTTTCTTTTTTTACGTTACATTAGTACTTTCTAATACTAGCTGGGAACTTTGCCACGTTTGTTGACTTTTTCTACTAGTGATAATCAAGGTTGAAAACGACTTTACCGTAAGAAGCTATTTAGATTACCCAAAATGTTAGAGAATTTGTTCAAATATTTTTTTATTCGGCTTCTCAACTTTATGAACTATCTACACTTTAAAAGGGTTAAATAGCCGTAGACGAAGTCAAGTTAGTTAGTTATCAAAGTACACACAGACATACGATATACACATTAAATTATCGATAGTGGGTATATCTTTGTATCATTGAATGTACACCTCTTGGTTACCATTTAATGTAGCAATCAGACACACAGTGTTTTACTTTTCACTATATATTTTTGTAGCACATATACTTGGACCCCTTTTATCTCTTTTTTGAATTATTAATTGGCGTCCGGATGATTATTCTTCATTGACAATATTTAAGCATGTTCGAATACAAACGCTGCCATTTGATATGTTCTTCATGTAGTGTCTAACAGTAATTTTAAGTTTACGAAATTTATGTTACTTAAATGGTACATGTGTGATTGAGTATAAAATGTGCCTCGTCGATGGAGCTGGAATCCAGCACAAGTGGCCACAAAAGCTTCTTTTTTTTCTGATTCGGGCCACATCCGAGCAAGTATGGCTCAAAAAGGATTTTTTTTTTTATATATTTATTAACGCGGCGAAATGATTGCAAGAAGAAAGTGCTACGGTATTTTTTTTACTTGTACCTTACTTTGTGTGCTTTATCCTCATACATGAATCCAGCCAGATGGTTTTTGCGTGTTTAGTCACGTATAACCCAGCGATATCCCTGAATTACTCATATCCAACACCAATCATATATTTTACTTGCATCGTTCATATTTCGCGTGTATACCATATGCTTATACCTCGCCATTTTGTTTTTATTTCCCCTCTATAGACTGTTTTTGAAAAGGAGTTTCATATGTATATATAAAAATGACAGTTATCAATGCATGTGAAGCGTGACAAGAAAAAAGCTAAATGCAAAGAAAAGAAAGTTTATTGGATAGAAAAATCACTATACAAAAAAATTTTGACTTTTTTAGAAAATTGGACGCACAAGTCGCTCAAGAAACCACAAATAAAATGAAATATCATATAAATAATTGTATTTTTTATCGAGATTAACTTTTTACAGATAAAATAGCACCAATGACATAAAATGCTTGTTTCCTTAAATCAGTATATGTTTTCATAAACTGCATTAGTCAATTTTAATTTACATAATGTAAAGTTATCCAATGTGCCTTACTTTTAAAATCCTCATGTTACGTGATAAATCAAAAGTATGTCTGTAAAAAGAAATAGAAAATAGCCATGCAGGGCGGTAGCATAAATGAGGTTATTTTTTTACCTTCTTGGTCCATCTGCATATGGCTATCAAAAAGAGGGAAAATGTGAGCCCTGTTGTTGCTATAGTATTAAATATAAATCAAAACTTAGTGCCCAGCCTCAGAAAGTTCACAATAATGACAGCAATATCAGAGTAGAAACTCAAAACCTTTTAACTTAGTAAATCATTTTAATGATTCAACAAAATTCAATATACAATCAGCTGCCAAAGAGACTTTGGAACTTGAGTTTTGCAGCTACAGATCCATGCTGTTATGTTGGAGATATCTTATTCAAACAGCTGCCCCAAGATCCAGTTGCACTCACCAGCTGTTAAAAGACCGCTACATGCAAAAAAAAAAAAAAAGGTTCAGAGATAAATGTTTGTTTTGATTTTGCATTTGACTAAATTGAGATTTCATGAAATTTTTCTTTCGGACTTTACTTCCGACATTTGGCTGGAGAATGCAAACTTGTTCCTTTGTTTAATAACCTGTCAATACTCATATAATAAACTCAAACAAATAAAAAATAATTAGTTAAACTCACAAATAGATATGTTTTTCAAAACAGATTAATAGTAAAATATACATAATAAAATACATCACATTGTATATTTCGCGATCAAATATAGTATTGGCTTGAGTTTTTTCAGTTCTTCCCTGACCCTTTTAATTCTTATAAACCTTGCATCATCATAAGATTTGGATTAATCGCTATTCATGTGCAACTGTTGCCTGAGTGTCACACAAATATTACTCGTAGCACCATCACCAAATTAGTTTTTACAAGATGCAAAGAAGATTAGAGCTTTTCGGAAGAAGCATTCCTTTTGTATTACAGAATCTTTATGTGTTTGTTAGTACTTATCTCATAATGTGAGATAATAGACTTTAAACTAAATTGATAAATAATGGAAATTATAATAAAGGAGAGGATATATTTAAAATGAACTAATGCTTGGTTTTAATATTTAAAGTTTTCTTCTTAAGAAAAAGAGAGTGCATCAACTTCTGAGGATAGATACTACAATCTGTGTACTCCTGTATTTTTTAAAGAATAACAAAAAAAATATCTCATCACCATATAAATTAGATTATTTAAGGCATTTAAGTTGCTCCCACCTTCAAGAACTATGTTGATCTTCCGATCTAGTGTTCATTTCTATTCAATGGCTAATTGTGCACCTTTTTGGGAAAAAAAAAGATAGAAATATTGGATGATATTCTACATAGTAAGTTTAACTTGTTATAGTTTATTTTACTAAAGTGCATATCCTAACCTATCAAGCATATACCGGTGCATTGAAGTATAGTTTAGATTTAATTGAATTAAATAAAAGTTGAATCAGAACAAGGAGTTAAATGTTAAAAATACTTGACAGTAAATTATCAGTCTCTTTTCCAAGAATAGTCCTTAGCATTTCGTATAAGAAGCAAATGAAGTTTGTTTGTTTCTTGTTACTATTATTTTGGTTACTTTTACATTGGATAGAATATGTTACATTTCAAATCATATGAGTTTTACCGATTAGAAGACTCCAGTTGCAAAGGGCCGTGCACTCATCTATAATGATACAACGATCTTTGGCGGAAAAAGAAATTTACTCCGACTTGTTTTCATTTTCTATCCCAACCCCTATTTTTGAACGGAAACAATCTTAATTAGGTAAAACCAACATAAAAACATGTACATACACAAGAAGAGCAAAAGAAAAGAAAAAGACGAGTTTTCTTTATTTTATTACACTCTTTTGATATATAGGATTATATAAAAGAGTACAAAAATAAATAAATAAGAATCTCAAATGAGTTTGGGGATGACCAAATGGAATACAATATGGTCAATTATATACAAAAGTTAGACAAAATACTGTTAAATGAAATAATGTGTATTCTCGGTCAGAAAAACCTCCGTTTCCGCATGTATGTACCACACACATGCTCTCACTGTTTTATTTTGTTTGTGAAAAAAAAATTGCTAAACACGAGATATAAAGTAACTCAACAGATGGACTTGATCGTCCACCTTGTTGTAAACAGAGAAAAATTATATGTCACAAATTGGGCTTCAACTATAAAAATGAGCCAAAATGAGTTTCTACCTCCTTTTTTTCACTTTATTTTTATTTTTTTCTTCATCGAAATCAGCCTCCTTCCAGCGATAACAGTAACTTCACAACTCTATCGATCCACTCTCTTTTTTTCTTTTTCTTCCTTTTTTTCTTCTTCTTCGCCTACCTCTACAATTCTTTCCTTTTTAACATGACAAACAACTCAATTTCACATATTGTACATGCTTCACGGCGCATGTTTAGTAAATTCAACCGTCGCTGTTCAAACGCGTTCATGCACCCTTCTCATCTTTCGAAGTCACTTTCTGTTTTACCAACAATGAAGAGAACACTATCCACGGTATCGTCAGCATCTACAGAACGTCGACCCTCAGTAACACAAAGCGAGGCTTCCTCTGCCCAATCAGAAGATACATACGTTATAGACAATCGATATACTCCCGAAGAGCTTTTGGATATTGCGGAAGAACATCTATACGGTCGTAATGGAAAAGCAGTAGATAGAGCTTATGCCATCGCTTGTCTTCAAGAATCCGCCATTAATATGCGATGTGCGGGTGCTCAGGCAGTGCTTGGTTTTTGTTTTGAATTTGGCATTGGTGTTCCCATTAATTTCGAAGCAGCAGAGCAGTATTACCTCATGTCAATCAAGACGGTGCTCACTAGTCTTGACTTGCAAGGCGAAAAACCACAACCCCTCTCTATTGACAATGTATCTTTGAGCTCGGCAACCATGTTGGGAATTACACGTCTTGCATTTCTTCGAAAGTACGGTCGACCTGGTGTTCACATCAACAGAATTGAAGCAGAGTATTGGGAGTCTAAAATCCAACAGCGGGGTTTGGAAGCAATCGCATGGATTCAACGAGCTGCCATTTACGACGATTGCTCTGCTAGCCAATATTGTTTAGGTGTTTGTTATCATGACGGCATCGCTGTTCCAAAAAATGAATACGAGGCATTCAAGTGGTACAAGCTGAGTGCTGAACAAGGCAATTGTCGTGGTCAAGGTATTCTCGGTTATTGCTATGGTGAAGGTTTTGGCGTGGCCAAGTCGGAAGCCACCGCTATTGAATGGTACCGCCGCGCTGCTGTTCAAGGTGAAACTGTTGCCATCTATAACATTGGATACTGCTATGAAGATGGAATAGGTGTTGAAAAGGATGCCGTAGAGGCTGTTAGATGGTACAAGCTCGCTGCTGAAAAAGGAAACGCGTTTGCGCAAAACTCGCTCGGTTATTGCTACGAAGATGGTATCGGCCTACAATTAAACAAAATCTCTGCTGCTTATTGGTACAGAAGATCTGCTGAACAGGGCTATCCTTGGGCCCAGTGTAACCTTGGTTACTGCCATCAAAACGGCATTGGTACTGAAAAAGACACGATTGCTGGTACTTACTGGTATAGCCGAGCCGCTCGTCAAGGGCACGCTCGTGCTCAACACAACCTTGGCTTCTGCTATCAAAACGGCATTGGTGTCAACAAAAACTTTAAACTGGCGTTTGAATGGTACTCTAGATCGGCACATCAAGGCAACGTTTTTGCTTTCCACTCTCTTGGTTACTGTTACCAGAATGGACTGGGTGTTGAGATAAATCACGCTGAAGCTGTTAAATGGTATCTACGCAGTGCCCAACATAAACATGCACCAGCACAGCTCTCTTTAGGCTTTAGCTACCGCAATGGTATGGGTGTTGAAAAGGATGAATCGGAAGCTGCCAAATGGTTTGAACTTGCTGCTCACCAAGGAAATCCACTAGCCCAAAACTCACTTGGTTTCTGTTATGAAGAAGGTTTAGGTGTCACCAAAAATGTAAAACTCGCCGTTCATTGGTACGCAAAGGCAGCAAAGCAAAACAATCCTTGGGCCCAATGCAACCTTGGTTTCTGTTATGCCAGTGGTATAGGAGTAGTAGAAGACACTAAAAAAGCTTGTTACTGGTATCAAAAGGCCGCGCAGCAGAATCATGCCCGTGCTCAGGATAAGCTCGGTGTTCACTTGCAAGCTGGCATTGGATGTCGTCAAAACATGAGTTTGGCAGTTCGCTATTTCCGCTTGGCTGCAAATGGAGGTCAGGTGTCGGCTCAGTATCACTTGGCCTTGTGCTACGAGAAAGGTTTGGGTGTTGAGATGAATCTTCAAGAGGCTTTGGTTTGGTACGAACGTGCTGCTTCGGTAAGTTCTTTTTTTTAACTTCAATAGTATTGTTTATTCATCTCTTTCTTTATTGCATAGTCTGGTTGTAGAAATTCCTATGAGCATCTTCGTCAGCTTCTCCTCCGTTATTGTCTAGAAAATTCCTCTGCTCTTGAAACTCTACAACGTGGTGAGAACAATGCTAATGGTGAAACAAAAAATCGCTCCCATCGTTTAGGTTGGATATCGGGATATGCTGCTCCGGCTGCTTAAACAAACATGTATACCTTCCACTTTAAATCACATTCTCATAACATCATTCATACACACACACCATTGTACAATAGAAAATCATCATTCGCTAACTTAGATACTTTTTTTTTAAAAAAAATACCTCCTAATAATTTTAATTTAATTTGCTTTTTAATATTAATAAAATTTTTATAAATGTGTACCAGACATTATATGTATTTATTTCTTCTTGTAAAAAACAGGGTTTATTATATATTTCATGTGTATAAAATAAGAAAAAGGGTGCTGCTTATTCTTGTTTTGATGGTCACTACCAATACTGATTTGGATATAAATAAATGACTTGCAACCCCATAAACTGTTGAATACACAACCCCATACCAGGTACTTGGTATTAAAATACTGTCATGCACCATGATAGAAATATGTTGTAAACATGATGATTTTTGATATGTTTAAAACAAGATAACCCACTTTTTCATTGGAACATACTACTTGGTTAGGCATATATATGCAATGAAAAGGCAAGACATAAACATTTAGCGAAGAACTCATTGGAGACGTTCACCCTCTTTAGAAATTTTAGTTAGTAAGTATGGCCCGGACAGAAGAAATTCCGACCGAGTAACAGGTCCGGTAAAACAGAAAAATAAAAGTAAAGATTAGAAAGAGTAAAAATTGACAAGACAACAGAACCATCGAAATTCCCTCCTTTTCGCATCGTGTACGTATTTAGACTTTTAACATTTAGATTAAAGTGCATTGGATCAGTTACAAGTTTTTGTCTTGTTACATGAATCGATTCAATGTGGATTCTGTTACAATGATGGATGATGGATGAATCACATAAACTTTTACTGAATCAATGTACTTTTTCTGTGTGTGTGTGTGTGTGTGTGTGTGCGTGTGCGTGTATACATGAAGAATGACCTTGTGTAAACTAACTCATCATGTTCTCTTTTTACCTTTCTATGACTATTTACCGCGCAAATGTATATAAACGAACACACTCAAATTCACCATCGCCATTAATTCAATCGCATGAATGCAATCACCATGACAACAAATACAGTTACTATGGCCTCCAAGATTGTTAAACCTGCCGGTGCCCAGCCCGATGAACTTGAGCTCTCTGTCGCTCAGGCTATTTTAGATTTGGAAACTTCTGACGCCAAGTTGAAGCAAGAATTGCGTCCTCTTCAAATCACCGCCGCTAAGGAGGTTTGTATGAAAGGACCTGTTTTGAGTTTGTAGGAGTATTGACTGTTTAAGCAAATAGGTTGAAATTGGCGCTGGTAAGAAGGCTATTGTTGTCTTCATTCCTGTCCCCAACCAAAAGTCTTTCCAAAAGGTCCAATCCAAGGTCACCCGTGAGCTTGAGAAGAAGTTCTCTGACCGTCACGTTGTTTTCGTTGCCCAGCGCCGTATCTTGGCTGTTCCTGGCCGTCGCAACAACGGTAAGCAGCCTCGTCCCAGATCCCGCACTTTGACTGCCGTCCACGATGCCATTTTGGACGATATGGTTTTCCCTACCGAAATCGTTGGTAAGAGACTCCGCCAAAAGGTTGATGGTTCCAAGACCCTCAAGGTTCTCCTTGACACCAAGGATGCTACCTCTCTTGAGTACAAGCTTGATACTTTCTCCTCTGTTTATAAGAGACTCACCGGCAAGGAGGTTACCTTCGAGTTCCCTGCTACTGTTGATGTTAACTAAAGTAAATTTCTTTTGTAATATCACTAATTAAGAAGACAAAAAAATAAAAAAGAAAAATACATAAATAACCAGATCGATTCAACATAAAAGTGCGGGAATATACAATAAATATTTCTTCTTTTATTAAGGAGCTATATAAAAGGCATGTCAAGTGTTGAGGGATTGATCAATCAACTTGAGAGTATATTTTATCATTTATATAAACAGTAAGATTCTTTACCAATATGAACATGAGCGCCTTTTTGCTCAACTAATAAAAGGTAAAGCCCTGTATGAAAAACCAAGAAATGCCTTTAGTCGACTTGATTAATAAGAAAATATCTGCTCGCGTATGAAAACGAAAAACCAAATTCATGCGAATCATTTCAAAATACAATTGGAAGCGTGACTTAGGTATTTGTATTAAAAAGAAAAAAAATATAAAAAGTTGCGGTTTATTTTCCAAATGCATCCGATGGAGGAAGATCAAGGCTTAGAAATGGGACAGCGACCTTCAAGAAGGCGACGACATTTACCTCTTGCTGCCACTCATTCCATCAGCGAAAGACCAGCTGAGCGTAAGAAGGTGTCTACGCTTAAACTGAGTAACTCTCCATTGCAGGATCAAGGATTGCGACATAGAAAGACCAGTCAAGTATTACAAGAAAGGCAAAAGCAAAAGAAGAAGGAAGCGCGTCAGAGTACAACAAAGGTGTCTCGCAGAGTGGTGCTTGGAGCGATATGTGTGATATGGAGTATATTCATTGTCTATCGAGTGTACCTTAGTGTTTGCCAAGGCAATGTTGGTCACCTTAGCATTGTGCATTTCCTGTCCAGTCTGGTTCCGTTATGATCAGGGGCATTTATATGACGTATTATCTATTTCGTTAGTATATAAAATAGCAAAATGTGTTTTTTTAGTGAAATAATATCAGGCGTGAGTGTGGTTGTGTTGTAGCAAGTGGGTGGGTGGACTGAAGAAAAAGATATATCACCATTACGCCCCTTATTTTTATGTTTACTTTTATTGTGACCTCCTTATTTATTTTCTTTCTTCTTTCTTCTTTCCTTTTTATTATTATTTTCTCACATTTATCGTTTACTACTTTACAAAAGAAATAGATATGAGATGAGTCATGAACAGCAATATCACCATCATCCACCACCAAACACATTCAATGGAGGCATGGCAACTGCCTGGCCGGAGGAACAAAGCACCATCCAACAGATACCAGCTGCCTTGGTTGACACGGATAAGCAGACACATCCCGAGTGGGGTGTAATGAAGGACCAAGAGTTCCATCCACTTACACTCAAACATCAACGTGATCTCGAGAATTTACATCAAGCAGGCAATCTTATCACCGATTTTTACTTTTGGCAAGCCAACTTGGGCGGTTATTGCATGGCAGACATGATTCAAAGTAAGTTAATCATCCTAAACTGACGAACAACAATATTAATAACGTATTTTTGGCTTTATAGATATTGTTGTTTCCTCAGAAACCGCATTCGTTCTTGTTCGTCGTATTGTTGAAGGAGCACCTCATCCTGGTCGAAGAAAGAAGAAGCGCGGATGATGGATCTGGCATTCATTTTGTTGTATAAAAGTTAGTTTAATAACTAAATAAAAAAAGACAAGACCTGCTTTAATTGTCTTTTTTTAATCCAAACTGTAATATTGTGTATATATTCATTCATTTATTTATTTATTTTTATTTATTGATTACAAGCTCTTCTTTTTCTTTTAAAAACCATGTAAATATGATTGTTCAGTATTAGATACATAATCGATAGCTGACATAACGCCCAGCTGTTTCACTTTCTCTAAGGATTTTGACAACCTTTTTTTAAAAATACACAGAACAGTATAATATTAATATCAATGCAATTCAACGCAATCCAATAAAAATATACAAAATATACTTACTTGTCCACGGCGCAAACCATAATATCTGGCTACAGGGTCGGTGTGCTGAACACGGGGGAGCTGAGTATCTTTCAAGCGGCTATTTTTACACATTTATTTGATTTGAATAATTGCACCCCCCCCCTAATTTAAACACGACTTACTATCTTTGTAATAAGGTTGATTTCTCTTCCGCAGACAATACTTCATGCTTAGGAACCAATACATGATGTGTGATATTGACCAATAGCTCAGCTTCTTGGAATGCTTCCAATGTGTGTTTTGACGGTAATGCTTGGATAACCTAGAGTATTCAAGGTCAGTTGAATGCCATTTAATTAATATGCCTTGGAACCCACTTTGTTTGCAGAAGAAGTCATACTCTTTTGGTATATGCAGATACCTTTGGGTATCTGCTGCTGCGCCATACGCTCAACATAACTACATCAATTTGTTAAGGATACAATGCCATTTATCACCCCAACTTGAATAATAAAATTTACACTTTCAAGGGCTTGACACCGACTGAAGGATCTTTTGGGAAAAACACAATTAATTGGTCAGTGGGATCATCTCTCTTTTGAACAATAAATGTCAATTGATCGCGACTATAGTGGGAAAAAAGCTCTAATTAAATATATATTTTCTCTTCATGTATAAGTAACAAAATAATCCATACTCAACATCTCCAGAAGGTGAAAATGTCCTCTGGAAACTTTCCAAGTCCATGTCAAGTTCGTGTTGAGAGACGAGATAGCCCTTTTGGTATAATGTGCATATTAGTCACTGCAAATAAGGTCAACATGCGTGTCTGCGCTTACTCTATCATGGACCATCTGATGTACGGTGCGGTACACTTTCCAAAGTCTAGTTTGTTCGTTATTATGAATATCCATTATTGTTATTATTATTCGCTTATGAAAAGAGTCAATACATATTTGTTTTTTTTTGAGGTTGTGACTTTTCTCTCTCCTTCAAGTCTTCGTCAAACTACATCACGTGCCGAGTGAGCATGCCCAGACTCAAGCACTCATCAGCAAAGATTTTTTATTATATGAATGTTAAGTAAAATATATCAATATGATTTTCAAGTATTGCATGTTCCCGTAACCCTATTCTAGTTCAATCCATATGTATAAAGTTTAAAAGACTTTTGATTTATAACTGCTAAATGATATATCTATTGAACCAAAGAGAAACTCGTACGAATAAGACACGTTCAGCATGTCTAGTATAATAATTTATACATATTCAAATCAGTTACTTTATTCATTTTTTATCTTTTGTGTCGTCCTTGTTAAAGTAAAAGGGATCTTTATTAGGTCTTTCCTGTACTAGCTTCTGTAATCTAGCATCGCTCTTTTCTACAATAAGAGCTTTCAGCCACTTAATCTCCCGTTCCAATTCATGTACACGTCCCTCCATTTTACTAGCTTTTTCTGTCATTTCAGAAGCTGTTTTCTGTAGATCTTTTTCCTTGATTTTCTTCTTGATGCGAAATCGAGCTGATGCTGCTGTATTTCGCTTGCGTTTATCGTCTTTAGTGAGACCATCCCCTTTTTCTCGGCTAGTGCCACTATAATCAGGGTCATATTCGTCAATATCGTCGTCGTCTCCATGGTTTTGTTGCTGTGTATAATTGGGGCTATATCCCTCTTCTTCATTGGGGTCAATCAGGTTATCCAGGGGATTGTATGGTTGCTGACTATTTAGCGAATCCGAATCAAAGTAACTATGTAGTTGATGAAATGAATTAGGTGACTGAATAGGTGAAATGGGGAAAGCCTGCTCATCAAGCAAAGAGCGAACCCTATAGATATTGCCTTATGCAAGGGATTAATTTTTCTTTGTTTCAATCCAAGATTGCAAACCAGCTATCGCAAATTACCATGACTCGTATAGTTCTTATTCGCTTTATTCAGCTGTAAATCATTTTCAGAAAAAGGAAATGAATTGTTTGGATAAAATGATAAGCTCGCTTCTGTTATTATTTTCTCCAGAGCTTGGTCTGACCATTCTTCATTATTTGCCATTGAAGTAATGTTTTGTTGAAAAAAAAAAAAGAACTTGATTGAATACCAATCCGGATTTCATCATTCTTTAATGTCACCAATATTGTGTTACATAACTCGCAATTAATGCGAGATAAGTCTCTTAAATCGCGTCATCTTTTGTTTCCATTTAAACTCCTCCTTCAATTAATATGTATTTTGAAATGATGATAAAAAAAAAGAAAGAAATCGTTTTATTAATGATGAGTGTAGATGAATGCAAGGTATATTAATGACTTTCTTGTATTATGGTTTTTTTGTTTGTGATTATTTGAAATCCCAAATTTTAATCTCTCCGTCGTCAGAGGCGGATACTATTTTGGTATCGCTTAAAGCAATAGCAGTTACAGGGCTGGTGTGACCTACAAGGACATTCAGGCTTTTACCGGTTTGTATGTCCCAAATTCGAATCGTTTTATCGTGTGAGCCAGAGACGATTCGCAAATTGTCAAGAGAAAGACTCCAGACTCCTTGGACATGCCCAAAGAGCGTACGCATACATTTACCGGTTTGCATATCCCATAGCTTGACAGTGTTGTCGAGGGAACTTGAAACAACAATGGAAGAACTACTGACATCAGTGGTATGACCATCTACAAAGTCAACATTGTTGGGTGAAGTGGCATTGTTTATCAGCGGACGAGAAGCAGATGGCTCAATTTGGCGAGTTGGGGCAGTTGCACATCCTGGTGTTGTCAATCGAGCTGGACTTTCATTCATGTCTGATCCATTGATGAGCACTGATTTTTCCCCTGTAGGAGGTTGAATGGATGCAGTGTTTGGATTCAAGAAATGTGTAAATCCGTGAGGGCTTGGTATAGCAACCTGGACTTGTCCTACATGTCCTCGGTAGACCTGCAGACATTGTTTATTTTCCAGGTCCCATAAACGGACAGTTGCATCATCGCTGCTTGATATTAGCCTTGCCCCACCTTGGCATATACGAACAGAGTTAACCCATTCGGTATGACCCAATAAACTAAAGCATTCACCTGCTTCAAAATTCCAAACGCGAATGGTGGCATCAGTAGATCCACTTGCCATGATCCTTGAATCATAATGCAACCCTAATATGCCGCCATTATGGCCTTCTAAAGTGCGGATGCATTCCCCAGTTTGATAATTCCAAATCTTGAGCGTATGATCCATAGAGCCAGTAACAAGCTTGGCTTCATCAAATTGAAGTGCACGTATACAACGTGTGTGGCCCTTGAGTTTACGTAGCATTTGGCCGGTAGTCAAGTCCCAAACAATTACCAAATTATCATTTGTGCCTGTGATGACAATGTTGAGTATATCGCAAAACTGAAGGCACATCACGCCATGGCTGTGTAACAATGTACGTACACTGCATTTTTTAGTCCTCCAATTACGTTCCACAACAAGTCGTTCACTGTAAACTTCTTTCCACGGTCGTCTAAGAAGAGGGGCGGGTGTTGGATAATCATTTGTATCAAACTTTTCTACATGAAAAGACTTTATGCGTTTAACTTGATGCTCTGTGGTTATCTGAGATGATGGACCACACGTAGGTGAACTAGTACTGAGTCTTTTGCGTGCACGATTCTTGTCTAAAAGTGGTAGTCCCCATCCACACTTGCTACATCGTTTATCGATATGTTGCTCGCACATATGGTGCCAAAGTGAATCATCATCCGCAAGGTCTTTCCAACTAGATGATACTTGTGCAGCATGGCAAAGAGATTTTGCGTCAAGGTGACCAAAAATTGTAAGTAAAACTTCTCTGGGTAAAATAGCAACGAAATCGATACGTAGCAGAGGCTTTGTAACATTATGTAAAAACGAAAGTTGAGGCATGCAGCAGGTAGATACAATTCCTTTGAGCATCAAGATTCGTTGATCCGCAGGTGCTGCTGAAAAAAGGGACCAAATATGCGAAATTACTTCTTTATCTGGTGTTGCTAGTTGCTCTATCTGCTATATAGAATGCGTTAATGTACTATTCGAAAAATAAAACATTTTTTGAATATATTTCTTCATACGTTTTGTAATAAATCAATGTTAATATCATCTTTGTTTCTGTTTTTAGCTAGGTCTGGACGATGTCTATAGCATAACTTTTGACTATTGCTTATTTGCATTGGAACATGTCGAGATAAGAAT
>VCJE01002969.1:24409-38952 GCA_024140265.1 Backusella liffmaniae | reverse complement strand
GTAAGGTAAAATAGTTTAGGATAGCAACGGAAATAAGAATACCAATAAATGGATACAGAAAAGATGTAAAATAGTATAAAGGATAAATATATAAAGTAAAAATAGTGAAGGTTACAAAATATCGGTGCAATAAAATACTAAATGTGAAAAAAATAGAAATAAATAATGAACTGAATTTTAGTTGCCGAAAGGATTTTACCAAAAGCTTCAAAGTTGTAGGGAAGAAATAAGGGGATAGATACTGAGTGTAGTAGCAAAAGAGTGACGAAAGCAATCACGTGCTAATCACGTGATATTGTTTAATGTCCTTAATTTAATATTATACCAATCAATCAGTCTTCGGTAGTATAGTGGTGAGTATCCCCGCCTGTCACGCGGGAGACCGGGGTTCAATTCCCCGCCGGAGAGTATTTTTTTCTTTTTTCAATGTCTCTGTTCCTTTTTTTAGGAGGCTCAAAGAACCATGTTTAGTTTTAAGATTTTGATAGGTTTGAGTGAGCGCCAGAAAGGTAAGTATCGCGACTGCAGACGTCTTATATAAAAGATAGCCTTTCTATACAATAAAGATACTAAATGGTACTTAATTATATATGTATAGTTCAATGAAGCTTCAATTTAATTAGACAGAGTAAGCATCAATGCTAATAAACAAATAAGATTCTTGACACTCAAGAAATTGAGAAATAGAAAAGTATAGAGAAAAATAACAGTAGTTGGATCAAGATAACCAATGTAGTAGATTCAAAGCAAATATGCATTTTGTAGATACCAAGAATAGGAAAAATCATAACGTAGAAATCAGAATAGAAACAAAGATCAATAAAATTAGTAATCCGCTACATAACATTGATATTAATTATAAAACTTACAGCCTCGGCAAGCCTATAGATAACTGTTCTTCATACAGGTGATGGTATGTAAAGTACATCTAGACACTTAAAAATACTTCTCTTGTTTCATTATCTACTAGGCTATATTACAGAATAAACAATGCTCTGTACCCAAAATATATTCTCGTCAACTTTTTCTCATTTTCTTGAAAAAGACAATAAGTGGTAAATGAAAAAAAAAAAAGTACTTATAGATTTTAACGATGAGTGCCATTTTTAAACCACCTTTTATCTTTTTACCTTTATCTCTTTTATACGATTATGATTAATCTTTTATAATAAGAGTAAGCTGACTTTACTGATCTTATTCTCTGTACCTTATAATCACTTCATAATTCTTCACAACATCAACTTTGTTGCTTTCAACTAAACAAAATGCTTTTTGGTCCGAACTAGTTATTTTTGGTATATTTTGTCACCATTTCAACTATTGTTACTATATACATATAATAGTATGATTCATTATAATGTGCAAGAGCACAAAGACGTAGTTGAATGGATCAATAAAGAACATCGAGGATCAATAATAAATACAAGTGGCACTTGATTCCATATAATCTATTTTTAACAGCACTGGGTTTGTAAATTGTGTCAAGCCAATAAAACGAATTTATTTTGTGCAAAGTACTCATCACATGGGCCAACTAAAAAAAAAAAATGGCTGTCGTCTTGCACCGTTTTGGTATATGAGCTTGTTTATCGTTGCCACAAAAATAAAAACTCATTTTCTTCACTTCTTTCCTTTTCTTTTTATTCTATCTCACTTATTCGCTCACTTACTCGCTTTTTTTCTATTAGATTTGTTATTATTTATGGCTACTTGCTGAGGTCATTATTGTACTATCTATTATTACTCAAACGACTCTCTTAAGAATAAACAAATATTTATAAGATATGTTCTCACTTAAACAGCACGCGCCGAGTCCTCATGTCAATGACAGACACAACATGCTGTTAGATCCAAAGTCTCCCAGTCATAGCGGCACTGCAACTAGTTCACCTCGGGAAGATACAAACTCAACAGTTAACAGCTATTCTAGTTATAATAGACACATCAACAGTGATAACGCTTCAATCGAATCTGATAATTCGAATGACGATGATAACGGCACAGCTATCATGAACTATCCACCTCAATTTACTCTTAGAGTGATTAATCCTGATGATTCCGATGATGATAACGCTGGTGAAGAACAGGCACAAGAGCAACAACAACAACAACAGTACAAATCTGGACTAGTATCAAATATCAAGTCAACACCTGAAATACAACACAGTTCATTACCTACTAATAATGGGAACAATGAAAATATGGGAATGGTTGTTACGCCACCTATGAGCACACCAAACTCTTGGAGTAGAAATCAGGAAAATTCATTTCCCCCTGATCAGCTGTCTTTGAATCCAAACGACAAGCGCTACTCCCGTCTTGCTCAGCAGCAGCCTCTTGTGAGAAGAGAATCCAAAGTTTTGGTTGAGTCCCAAGATATCAGCAATAATATCAGTACCAGAAGCAACAATATTATAAAGAGCACTACAATCAGTAAGAATCAGGTCAATCCTATTCCCGCCAATAGAACAAACAAAATCAATACAACTGTTCCCATTAGTGGCACTGCCGTAAACCTCAAAAAGTCCTTGGATTTGCTGCCTCAAATAGACCTTACACCATTGTTGTCCGAAAATGAATCGCATTTACTTTCCCCAGCAGCATCATTACTTTCTAACGGCACCTCTACTTTTACAAGTATGTTTCAAAACTTTGACTCTCCACCAGAGTTACCACTTCATCGACCAGAGTTGAACGACAAGAAAAAGGCTGCACCCTCCACTGTTCAACAGTCAATTAATACCATGGTTGTGAATTCGACTCAGCAGCCTGAAAACCCATCGTTGCACTCAATGTCTCAACACCAACAAACGGTCTACAACTACAATGCACCTCCTATAAGATCCAGCCGTGATATATTGACTGAACAAAGCCAAACGCAGCATCATCGAAAATTATCTTGGTCTCCATCAGCCGCTTCTACAGTAAACAATAATGTTCAGCCATCACGTTACTCAAAAGCTTCATATAGTCTTACAAATCACCCCGATGCCATAAAACTGTATCGGTCGATGGCCCTCAAAACAAATGATCCAACAGTACAGCTCACTTACGCCAAATACTTACTGGAAGTCGCTGCATTATATGATCCAAAGGAAAAAAGACAAACATTTAGACCCAACCTTTCTCTAAGTTTACCTACACCCAAGCGTCCAGTCATTTTGGGCGGATCAAGTAGCAGAAGAGGCAGTTTTGAAAGTCGCCGCAGTAGCGTTGATACGCACAGGAGTGTCCAAACCGCATTTCGATTGGATGACGGTGTACCAGAGACCCATGAGCATGAAGAGCAAACCAACAAGAAAAAGAAAAAGATGCTTGAAGAAGAAGGTGTAAGATGGATTAAAAAGTTGGCAAAAGCAAACGTAGGCGAGGCAGCCTATCTACTTGCGCTTTGGTATGATCGTGGCATGTATGGATATAGAAAAAGTAGCTCAAAGGCTATCCATTTTTATGAAATTGCCGCAACCGCAAAGATTCCAGAAGCAATGTATGCAGTTGCTCAGTATCACGAACGAGCGAGGGATTACATGACTTCATTTCAGTTGTATGAAGAAGCTGCTAATTTGGGTTTAGTGGAAGCACTCTATGTAAGATTTTTTTTTATTTGTGTTGCAGTGTAACGTGGATAAGGTTGCTAATAATATATTTTATTTTTAGAGAATATCATTGATCAATTTAAATGGTGAATTTGGATCAAGAAGAAATGTACAGACTGCTATCCAACTTTTAATGAAGGCCTCTGAAAAGGCATTTACATCGTGTCCAGATGCCCCATACACACTTGGTTTATTATTGGTGAACTGTTATCCTGGTGTTAACATGCCAACGTAAGGAGAATTATGCAAAACAAGGAAAAAAAAACCTTCTAAACAACTTTTATTTATTAATTGATTTACTATGAATAGCGAGTTGATTCAGAACTTTGGAGGATCGTTTGCTGCCATCGCTTATTTTGAGCATGCAGCAGAAATGGGTATGGGAGCAGCACAGCACCAACTTGGATTGATGTACGAGACTGGACTTTATGGTGTACATGTCAATATTTCAAAGGCTTATCATTATTATGAACTTGCCGCTAATTCAGGCAACTCCCAAGCAATGCTAGCATTGAGTCGATTATGCAACCATGGTATTCAGATGCCTCAGGACCAGTCAGAGCAAATGGCAGCATTATTTGAACAGGATGAATCGGATTGGATCAACAAGAGTGTTCGCAACGAAGATGCAGCATTTAGATGGTGCCACCTTGCAGCAGATAAACAACTCACTGAAGCATGTTACTTATTAGGGTAAGTACTTTGTGTTGATATATACATGTAATGAAAGAATTGCTTAAATAATCTAATTTTATTTCACGTGCTATACAGGTGGTATTATGAAATGGGTATTGGTGTTCCTAGAGATTATAAGCAGGCAGCTGCATTTTATACAAAGGCATCAAAGAGTGGATATAGCCAAGCAGAATTACGTGTCAATATGCTTGATGCATTGACCAAGCAACAAAAGGAAGATAATAAGCGTGCCACTGTTAACTTTCAGGAAAACACATCGAAAGAATCTCAGTGCGTGATAATGTAATTTGATTATTCATAGTTATTTTGGCTAGTCCATTCATACATTTGCATTTACACTCTCTTTCTCTACCTGATATTAGTTATCAGCTCTATACCATACCCTATCCTATTATTTTTTTATTTCAATTTTACTATTTATTTTGAATCCTTGTCAACATTATTATTACCTACTTACCTACATCGTCTAGTTATTATTCCTAATAATATTATCTCTTATATCTTAATATACTCATATACTACTTTTTGATTTTTTTTTTCTTAAAAAAGAAGCAGATCTGTGAATCGGGCTTGCAAGTTGTTGGTATATAACTTGAATTAGTATTGTCTAATATGTTTATAAGAAATTTTATCACTTTTTGAGGTCAAGCAAATATTCTAGACTTTGCCACCCAATGAATATATGAACTTAAAAATAGGGCAACATCTTTGGCTTCACTAATTTTATTTAATAAAGTTATGAACTGTTTTATTAAGTATGTAATAGAACTATTAGAAACCACCAAAAACGCTGATGCATGTTCATTATTTTAAATAGTAAAGAAATTAAGAAGTCAAAAAATTGAAAACCTATCACCTAATGTAGGCACATTTATTCTACGCATTCAGTAAAATCTTTTCGCAAATCACGTACGCTATTTTGGAAATCTTCAGTAGAGTTTACACGAGGATAAGGAACATTAGGAACATCTTTTCCCAAAAAAGCACAAAGACCCTCCCACCCCTCACCAATTTCCATCACATAAAGTTTATCTTTGGGGACATGATGCTTGACTTGATCAATATGATCTTGATATAATCTTTTCACATCCTCTTTTTTGTTAAATCTCTCGGCATCACAAATCACTCCATCCACAAGGACAGCTTTCATCATTCTACGGAACCGTTCTACCTTCTCATCTCCATTTTTTTGGGGGTTCATATGTTGGGCGTGGATGGTATTTTTGACGGATTCGTACCATCTATCAGCATTACGAGTGGTCAAAATGACTTTGGCATCTGGGTATTTAACCATTAATTCCTTGTAAAATGTACACGATGGCCAGTCAACAGCAGCAGTGTATTTAGCGTAGATTCTGTCCCAATCTGCCTCACCCTTGTTCTGAGCAGCGTAGGTAAAATCATCAGGATTTTGTTCGGGATCCTGAAAGATACACTTCATGTGGTGTGTGTTGTAACTATTTATAATAACTTAGGACATGATTTTCCCTCCGTAATTCAGGGCCATTGTTGAAAAATATTGAAAGATACCTACCCTAGAGTATTCAAAGCTAAGCGTAAACTATCAGTGGCAGTACGACCATAGCCTGCACCAATAATTTGAAGAGGTGCCATTGTTGATTATCTTTGAGGAGTTTAGTTTTGTGGGGAAAAATTAACAGCAATTATGTAAAGATAGATGAATTGTAATAAAAAAAAGTTGGAGCTTTTAAAAACAAAAAAAAATGCGTTAGAAACTTTAAATTAAATTCCATGAATTGTACGATAGTCAATATACCTGACTATATATCTGCGCTTCCTTATATAAAATGATGCCGGCTCATAATTTTTATTTACAATATGTATGATCAATGTATATCGGTATTTTTACTTGAAGAAGCTTCTTGACAGTCCGGAAATGGGTTTTCTGAAGAGTGATATCACCTATTGACGCAAGAAAGAAATATCGAAATATGACTATGTTTATTTACTCATTGATTCATTAAATTCGAAGTCATCAACAAATCGCTCACTTTTTATTTTTACTAAAAATAGTTTATATTTCCAAGAAGGGATATTTTTTATACCATGCACGATTTTGCGCAATGCGCGTTTAGCATTAAATTTTCGTCCGCTTGCTTTTGTGAGTTTTTATCAGTCAAATGGCGTCCTTGACAATACTCAGACATTAATGTAATAATTGAATTGATGTTGGTTACAGTAAATTCTCAAATAAATCAGTGTGGATGTTTTCTTTAAATGTACCGACTAGTAAATTATTTTTTTTATATTAACATTTGCGTAGGATGTCACCCTCACTGTATTTTTCAAGAAATTGAGAAAAAATTGCAAATTAATGAGAAATAAAAAAAAAAATTGAATAGTCAAACATAATGATCACTATCCAAAGTTTATCGTACCGTTATATCCGGAGTTCATCCACTATTTTGAATAGCCATTGTCCTTCGACATATATCTCATATTGCTTGAAATTCTCTATCATTTTTTTTTATTAATGATAGAATGCATGATCGTGAGGGAGCGGAATAGGTGAGGGATATGACTTTGTTATAGTATTCTGAGCAATTAAAAGGGTCTTTTCCTTGAGCTTAGCAAGAGCTCCAGAATTAGACTCCAACTTTAGTTAGTAGCATTCATTTGGCAAATGGATAGTTCGCCAAGCTTTCCCATCTCACAAACTCGATGTATCATCTACAACAATTTAAAATGCACCAAACAGGTGATGAAATAAACAAATTAATAAATGAAGAGGAAATACGCTCATTTAATTATTTATCGTATTAGTAGAATAAGTGATGGCAATACTGGTGTCATAATTAAAGCTGCTTAAATGCTTAATCATCAGAGATTAGCACCATTTCAGCTTTTAATAAAGACCCTACTCAGAGCTGCTCAAGCAATGGTTACACTATATGCAAGCAATGCAGCTTTAAAAGCGTTTGTTTTTCATGAGAGTATGTATTAAACCTTTTTTTCTTATTCTCATTCATAACATGTCTTTTACATCTCTGGATTCCGATACAAGAAAGCAGCTCTTTGCTGATTTAAAAAGTAAAACATTTTAAAACAGCTTATTTGCCAAATTACTAATGCACAAGTTTGCAATCAACAACAAAGCAGATGAAATCAAACCAGGAATATTAACACTTCACCACGCCAAAAAAGGCGAAGGTGAAGCTTTTCATAGTATTGGTAATAAATATTATGATAGAAAAGACTATTCAAAAGCAATGGCCTGGTATAGATTGCCAGCGGATAAAAAATACCCTGCTTCCAACATTAATATCGGGAACATGTACCATAACGGAGAAGGTGTACCGACAGATGACTTGGTTGCTTTGGAATGGTATATTAAGGCAGCTAAGCACAAAAATAAAGCTGTCTTTACTATTATTGGCCATTTTCTTGAAAACGGTTATGGTATTAGTGTCAATCAGTACAAAGCGCTGGAATGGTACTATAGAATCGATAGGGATTCAGATAATGTGAACAGGCTAAGTAATGATGGGATTCAACTTGATAAAAGCGATAAAGGTAAATTTATTTTATTTTATTGCTTGATTGAGTGTCTTAAAATCAAATGAAATAGATAAAACCAGAGATCGCTTAATAGAGGAAACAGAAGCACTTATTTATGATGAAAGAATACGGAGAGAAGGCAGCATCAAAGAAAAAGGTAATCCTTACTTGATGCCATTACATCACAAGCTCACTTAGGCGCATAAAAATAGCAACAACCGATGCAAATGAACAAAACCAGGAGGAAACAGCTCGATTGAATCAAGAAATTGCAAAATATGAATTGGAGACAAGGAAAATGTGGGAGGAGATACAATCATTAAAGCAGACAATTCAGTCATATGAACAAACAGTAAGGGACAATGACGAAAAAGTAAAAGTGTTGGATAACGAAAATAACGCGCACCGGTTGTCTTTGGATCAGCATGAGAAAAAATACAATACATTAAAACACTTAAATCAAACAATCGAGCAGAAAATTCTAAACGAAAATCAATCCTTGAAGCAATCAATCAAGACTCTTGAACTACAGCTACAAGTCAAAGACAATACCATCCATTCTCTAAAGGAAGAGAATCAGATTACCGACACTGTCCTAAAACAAGATAAAGGCGACTCAATTAAGGCAATAGAAGCATTACAGCTATTATTAGGATCAAAGGGTAATGAAATGATCTTGATGAAGCAAAATATGCAGCACTTTCTGGATAAAGAGGCGGAACGAAATCGTAAATTGGAAATCGAAAATCAAAAACGAAGACATACAATAAAAGAAAATCATCCATTCAATTGCACTGATCTACATGACCAAGAGACGGGGGTTGGGACCCGTCATCCTGAAACCAGCTTCATCGACGAAAACAAATATGACACAGACTATGCCACTCTTGGAAGTTTTGAGGATAATAATGACTTGAATTACGATAGTGATGAGTAAAAGATTAAAATGGCAGTGAACATAAAGGCGTGAAGGGGGAATAAATATTAATAATAATAATCAAACATGGCATTTTCAAGGATAGTGGTTTTATAATCATTGGTTCAAATATAATATGGATCAAATAGCCTATTCGTTTTCGTTTTAACTGCCATCAGATTATGATCCGGTTTTTCTTCATCAAAATATAGAATTTAAAATAACTGTTACAATTCAATCAATAAAATATGGATTTGTGTACCATTCTTGTTACTATGAAACGAGTATTACTCATTTATCGTAGTACAATCAAAGTTTTAATTAAAAACTCAAGACATATTACAATGGGGGAACATTAGTAGAGATCATGATTGTTTTATGCTGGTAGCATAACCTTGTTTCTAAAACAATGCCATTGTGTGCATTTTGACTGTGGAGTCTAAACAAAGTCCAGTCTATACCCATATGCATGTGTTTCTTACCAGGAATACATTTGGGAAGTGGCTGTGTCTTTGTGTAATGGGAATGTCACATTTACGTTTTTTTTTTATAATAGTTTTTAGCGTCTCTGTCTTTCTCTCTTTCTCTTCACTTTTATTTTAGTTTTTATTGTTTTCTCACAATGTCTGTAGCTTCTGCAAGCTCCTTTACATTCGACCAAATGTGTAACGATTTGAGCGGTAAGTGTATTTATATATAAAAAAAACCAAGAAAAAAAATATAGTAACCAACCCAAAACCAAAATAGTGGATCGACTTGATGTCAGCGCTGACATAATCAGTAAAGCCAGGAGCGGTGATGGGCAGGCATTCAACGACATTGGATACCTTTACCAGCATAAAAAGGGACAAAACGCTAAAGCGCTCGCTTGGTATCGCTTAGCAGCCGATAAAAACAATCCAAGTGGTCTAAACAATCTGGGCTACATGTACCATCACGGTAAATCTGTTCCACAGGATTACCACACTGCAATGGATCTATATCTTAGGGCAGCTCAATTTGATAAAAAGAGGGCATTTTGTCATATCGGTGAGTTGCTTGAAAATGGGCATGGTATCGAGGTCGACAGATACAAAGCTCTTGAATGGTATCGCAAATATGACCCCAGTTCAGCAGAGGTAAAGAAATTGAAGAATCGTGGATATCACATTGCCAAACACATTAAAGGTATGTTAACAATTTACCTTATATGGTTAACATCGTATAACTATATAGTATCTTCTTTCGTTTCTTATTCAAAATAACTATAGACAAACCGATTGAAAGGTTAATACAAGAAACAAGATCGTTACTCAATGGTGATAGCACTCAAGAAGAACATATTAAGCCATTGCCAAGAGTAAATAGTACAACTCAGCAGTCAACCCAATCTAGCTATGCCAGGTTAAATTCGTATGACAGAGACAGAGACACCAGATCAATTACAAACGTTCCCGATCCAAGGCAAGATGAATTGGAATCTCTTCGGCTGATCAACGAGCAGTTTGAAAGTGAAACACGAAGCATGAGAAACGAAGCTCAATTATTGCAACAGAAAATCAACTCACTGGAGGACGAAAACCGTAGACTCCAGTCCTCCTCTTCACAGCTTGGTAAACAAATAGAGGATTTGAAGTTTTCAAACCAATCAGCAGAAGGAGACATGAAGCTACTAAAGCAATCATACAAGATTTTGGAACAACACTTGAGTGACAAGGATCGCATCATCGCCTCACTACAACAGGAAAATAAATCGGCACATGACGCGTCTAGAAACGATCAACAGGCCTCTCAAAAGGCAATCGAGGCTCTCGAAATGCTGTTGGACTCAAAAAAGAGTGAGGTCGACCTGCTAAAACAAAACTTCCAGCTTTTATCTGTCAAGGACGATAAGAAGACGGTTAAACTTATCAAGGAGATCGAGCGATTGAAAGCCCAAATTGAAAATGACCGTACATTAAAACCAGAAAAGGAGAACAATCAAATTAACAATGAAGGTTCTGACAATGATATCAATTATGATTCTGAAAGTACTGAAGAGTCTGGAAATGATATAAATTATGATTCGGATACAGCTACAAAAGATGCATCTGTAAAGAAGCAAAAAGCTGGTGCTCATACAGAGGTTAAGCACGAAAATGATTTAAATTATGATGGATAAATATTTTATCATTGTGCTTTTAAAATTATGATAAAATCAATAAATACTTTCTTGTGCTATTGTTTTTTTTGTGACAATTACTGCGAAGATTTTAGCTTGATTTACATATAAAATCCGTTAATAATGATAATGTTCGATACCATTTTCTATGGTTCTCAGTCTCTTTAAGACTCCGTATAAAACAGGAAAGTGGACTTGCAGGTATATGAGTCAAAAAGTGTTTTTATTGATTCTGTTAGCGTTATTGGTGATAATAAAACGAGTCAAGTTATGATCACAGGATCATGATTTAAAGAAGGACAAAATAATAAATCATTGATGTCGTGAGATAAGTTTTGTACAAATAAATCAAGACAGGATTTCTTTTTCACCCATTGTTATTTTATGCAAACCAGTGGTTACTTTTTATTTGTCTGTTGTTATCACTACTGCAACTTATGGTTTAAAAAAAAAACAAAAAAAAACGGGCTTACACAAACTGCGCCATTCGCACATGCGGAAGATTGGTTTTGAAACAATCAATAGGGTAGGACAAAACTTGAATCTTAACTAACTGAGGCTTTCACGCTTCCACCGTTTAGTTCAATATATATGTCTATAAAACATAGTCTTGCAAAAATTAAACCACCAAAAATTGTAATTTCTATTATCAGATGGATCGTTTTATCGCTACTAGTATGGTATATTTATTTCTTTAGGCAATGATGTGATCTACGATAAATACATGTGAATTACCGACTTTTGGTAAGACAAAATGTTTGCGCAGAAGTACACCCACAACAAATTGGTATTTAAGGGATCTAATTTTATCTTTTTTTTGTTTTTCCTACAGTTACCAATTTTATTTATTTATTGATTTCACCATGTCCAATATATCCGTGTATAATCCATCCAGAGAACGTGCACTTGAAGATTTAAAGAGTATGAACATAAAATATCAGTTCAATAGATGAAACTAGATTAACCCTCCCTAATAGGATATTCTATAAAAGCCCGTGGATACTCGAACGGTGATGTTTTAAACGAAAATAGAGATGCTCTTTGTGCTGTTGGATGCGAATATGACTTAAAAAATATGGGCTCACATGCCATGTACTGGTACGAATTAGCAGCCGCCAAAAATTCTGCAAAAGCAGAGAACAACATAGGGATGCTGTACAACTTTGCCAAGGGAGTCCAACTCGACTACTCACTTGCTATGGGATGGTATATCAAGGCTGCTAGGAAATATAACCAGGATGCTTTTTCCAACATTGCCAAATTAATTGAGATGGGCTTCGGTTTGTCTGAAAATAAATATATGGCCTTGGAGTGGTATTCAAAGTATCACAGCGACTCTTTCCATGTTAGAAGACTAGAAGACCAAGGTTTTTATCTTGCTATGAGCGACAAAGGTAATTTAAAGAACTTGATCAAGTGTCTAACCGCTAATATATATATTTTACTATAGATAAAAGCAATGAGAAACTAATAAAAGAGCTTGAAGAGTACATCAAGTATGAAAATTTACGTAAAAAGCTTGAGATGCGCCAATCATTACCTCGCACACAATCACGTCTTCAAGAGCTAGTGAAGAAAATCAAACCTCAGCAAAAAGATCAAGCTATCAAAACATTGTTCGAAAAGCAACTGCAGGCAAATAGCGAAAAGATCGACCGTTTTGAAAGTAGTTTTCAAGCACTTCAAGCAATGTCAGATAATAACCAAACAAAAATATCATCACTCAAACAAACAAAAGAAACGCTCAAGAACAAAAATCATGGTCTGGAAAGTCAAGTACAGTTATTACTTGAACGCGAAAAATCATTTGAAAAAAGGATCAAAAAACGAGATGATAAAATCAAATCACTCCGACTAGATGGACAAAAACAACTCGCCGCATCTCTAAAGAAAGCCCGACACCTTGATTCTGTATTGGAAATAAACCAAACCTTGGAGCATGAAAAGAAGAATCTGGAATACGAAAACGGCATACAAAGCCAATCGATTCATGCTTTGGAACAGCAGCTAAAAACCAAGCAAGACGAATTGGATTTAGCAACGATAAAAGGGGAGATTCATGGCTCTGACACAGTCCAATGTATCGATAGGATTCTGAAAACATTTGAACTTTTACTACAATCGCGGACTCGTGAAAGTGACTTGATAAAACAGAACATGCAACTTTTGCTGGAGGAAGAAAAGAGGAAAAATAAAATGCTGGAAAAGCAAGTGAAATTCATGGATCAGAAAACGGGAAAACGACGAGTACAAGTAAATGGAGACCACTACAACTTTAGCTCTATTAAAGTCGATGGCGCTATCAGTGGTGTGGATGATAACGTAGAGTATGATAGCGAAGATAACTTGAACGATATCAACTATGATACGCCTAGCGAAGGTTCATCTTGAATGGTAAAAAGATGTATATATCAGATAATTAGAATAGATTCCGTTGGATGAGTTTACAAAATAAGAAAAAAACAAAATAAAGCAAAAATGATGTTCATTATAATATCCTCCCCAAAAGTTCCACAAAAAGCATTAAAATAGAATTCTTATTCAAGATTGTCGTATAAAAGATCTTGGAGATTTGCTCAGCAATTAAAATTCTTAATAAGAAAGCAACCTCCTCCTTTTCAGACTACAGCGTGGGAACAGAGCTGACTCTTTGTGTAAGCTTTTCTCAGGTGAAAGTGATGATCTATGTTTCTTATCATGCCATGTTTACGTATTGGCGAGATATTTGAAAACGGGTTGGGTGTACCCATTGATAGATACATGGCGCTGGAGTGGTACTGCAAATGGGATATTACTTCTACTCAAGTCAAGAGATTGAGGAATCAAGGCCATCCTATTTATGACCCTGCTTACGATATAAATTATGATTCGAATGATGATGCTTCTGATACTGGTAGTTTATCAAGTGTGGTTTTTAAGTAGAATATCAAACATGCTTTTAAAAAAAAATTGATTATGATCATTTTCTCATTTATTTTATAAAAAAAAAGTAGATATAGTTTAATTCTCATATTCAGCCATGACCTCATCTAATTTCATCAACCATTCACTGTAATTCGAGCTATTCGATCGTTGTTCTTGGTTCTGTTCATTGCCTCGAGGTTCATCATCATGATCTCGGTTGATATCATGGATTAAGCCAAGAATAATACGATACTCATCAAAGCTAAACTTGGGACCGTTCTCATGGATGGAACGAATCATGCCCTCGCTACCCAAATTGAACAGCTGGTAGTACTCGCGTGCGCGTTCCATGGTGGCGCATTGGACCAGGGGCACAAAATTGCTCAGGTTTTGTTGCAATGCAAGAATATTGCGTGTCATCTTTTGCACACCATTGCCATTGAGTCGTTTGATATAGGTGGCTTCGGCAATGAGGATATGGACAATCAAACCAGGGACACCGTCAAATGCAAACAGTTCGTCCTTGGGAGGCAACGATGCATTGATGCAGTCGTCCAACTCAATCAGGTCTGCATTCAGTGTAATGACATATGGGTCGGGCTCGAAAGTTTCATCTTCAAGATGGTAGTTGCCTTCACGAATCGCCATCTCGAGGTAATACAAGGTATGACAACGACCCTCGAGACGTAATGTGAAGAGACAGGTTTCGGCCAATTGTTGGTAGGTAGTGAGTAAAGTGTCAAAGCGTCTATTCAAAATGTTCAGGTTTTAT